>JBBPBX010100479.1:0-12353 GCA_038048925.1 Garcialebias charrua | reverse complement strand
TTCAGGATCTGTAGAACATCAGGACTGCTGCAGAAAGCTACGTTTGTGCATCAAGACATTAAAATATGCAGAAATACTACAACTGGCCAGAGCATTGAGATGAAAATGAATCAATGAATTTAATATTTTTTTCTGAGTGTTCAAATGAACATGTTGTTTGAAAAAAAAAAGGATAACAATGAACCAAGTGTTTCTGTAGTTATGTGTAAATAAAGTTACGGTAGTACACTATATTATCTGTTAGTGTTGAGTTATTCTTTGTGAGAATATTTGTGTTATTCTTTGTGAGAATATTTGTGTATCTGTTTTAATTTCATTCGTGCATCTACAACTCACAGCTCATACTTTAGTAAAAACAAAATTGGTGAATGTTGAAAGAAACATTTTATTAAAATAAAACCATCCCATATTATCAAATAAATGAAAACCTCTGGGGAAACATTAATATGAACAGATTATCAAAATAAATTGAGTTTAACACATATTAGCAAGTGTTGTTTGACTTCATCAGCTCTGTAAAAATGACTCCAACACCTCCTCGTCCACCCTCCTGTCCAGGTGTTGTAGGTCTGGACGCAGGGGACATCGGTCTAGTTTCTCCTCATCCTGCTGCTTGTACTTCTTCAGACTCCACCACCTCCTCGCTCCTCCACGCTCATGATGTCCAGGTGTTGTAGGTCTGGACGCAGGGGACATCTGGGTCCATTATGGGCTGAATGCTGCATCCACTTTGTCACTTCCCTCATCAGAACCACAGAAAATCAACAGATTTACATCAAAGAATATTGTTGAGTAGTATTCTTTTCGTTGATGCAATCTTACCTGCTGTGATGTGAAAGTCTGGGTTGTACTAGTGGTTCAACATGAAGAGCCTCAGGTGATGGACTGGAGACCTGGAAACCTGAAAACACAAACAAAATAAAATAAAAGAATAATATATTTAACAGATATTTTAAAAGGGACTAATTTTTTAAACTATTAATTAATGTTGAATAATTATTAGGAACATTAACTAATATATTACCATTTCAGTGCTGTGGAGGCTGGAGACGATGTACATGTTGTAGAATTACTTCTGCCTCGTCCACATGCATGTAACTCCACACAGCAGCTCACCTCATGAAGTGAAAAGTCTCCAAAAACCAGCAGGAGCTGAAAAAAATTATAACCTGCTGTTTACTGGAAATAACTTTGGCTTCTCTGCAGACAATCCGCTAAAATATTAACTTTTAAATGGCTAAATTGGACGGATCGAGTTTGTAGCTCCTCCATTGTTTTCAAGCTGCGCAGTAGAGAAATTCCTTTACATGACGTCATCATCCTGCGACGGCGAAATCCCTATTTATCGTGTTAAAAAAATGGCGCTAATTTTAAACTGTTTTGGGGGTGAATTTTCATTCATTTAACATTATTTTAGCAAAAACGGTCAGGGGTCAATCTTAATATTTATATATGTTGTGCCATTTTTTGAAAAGTCAAAAGATGATGTCAGTGGAGCTTTAAATCGCAGTCAGAGTCAGAGAGGTTTTATTGCCATTTTAGCTATGTACAAGTACATATTGAAATGAAACGGTGATCCCCAGGATCATGGTACAACTAGAACAGAACATGCAAAACAAAACAACACAACACACAGTGCAGATACACAACGGTATAAAAAATACAAACATACCTATAATAAATGCTAGAAGACATCTAACCTAATGTGAACATTACAATCTAAACAAATCATTATGAGACAAGATGAGAGACACATGTTGATTAGTACATGTGTAGGTGGTACATGAGGTAGAAACGTGTTCTGATATGTTAGCAGCACAAAGTTTTTCTTTTTTTTATAGAAGCAGAGATAAAACTGTGTAAGGTGCAAAAATGCAGAGAGCAGACTGTAAAAACATACGAGAAGAGAAGTCACAAACTGTACAACACATTTAGATGGTGTGTGTGTCAGACTCCATCATGTGTGTGTCAGAGTCCATTGTGTGTGTGTGTGTGTGTGTGTGTATGTCAGACTCCATCATGTGTGTGTCAAGAGTCCATTGTGTGTGTGTGTGTGTGTGTGTGTGTGTATGTGTGTGTGTGTGTGTGTGTGTGTGTGTGTGTGTGTGTGTGTGTCAGAGTCCAATCATTTACAGTAAATTTTATGATTTGTTGAAAACCAGAACCAGCAGAATTCTCTTGTTTTGTTACTGCATATTAATGGTTTAGGAGTTTGCAGCTTAAAGGAGACCACAGATAGGTTTTTAAAAATTTTATGGTATGTCTTTGGGCTATCCTGACAATGTTCATTCAATTTAATACACAAAATAATTCTTAGATAATCAATTATACCCTTTTTAATTCTGCCATTTTTAACTTTCGTTTTGAACGACTGGTTTATGATAATGAGATCTCGTGGCCACGCCCTTCAAAGATCTGTTTACATTAACTCCGCCCTCCAAAGGCAGACGAGGATGTCTGAACTCGCGTTACTGCCACCCAGAGCCCTGAGCTGAGCTGAACTGGACCGCGACGTATTTATTGTGGGACAGATCAGACGTGTACAAGTTGTCGTGTCATTTTTAATTTTTCCTCTGTAATACGTCTCCCTCCCTCCCCCTGTGCGCGCGCGCTGGAGGGAGCGGATGTCACTCGCAGCGGACACACACACACACACACGCTCACGGGGTCTGATTTGCGCTCGCGCGGGTCTCATTTGTTCTCTCGAGGGTCTCATTTGTTCACTCGAGGGTGTGTATTTGCTCTCCCCCCTAATGACAGCGTTAAAACTCCCTCTCTCTCGATAAGCGCGCGCACACAAACACACACACACAGGTTGGTTAATGTGGTTTAGCGGTACGTAGTCTGGCCTGCTATGACACATAAACCAACACACACACACACACACTGCAACATGCTGCATCGCTGTTCATTCAAGACTCCCATCTGAAAACTATGCCATTATCTGGGCCAGGAGGGTTAGATAATCTTTGCAACGCTCACGTTAGCTGGCTAGACTCTGTGACATTTTTAGCCATTGTGCTGACATGAAATAAGGAAAAACAACCGTCACCTCTTTCATACTGAAGTGGGTGGAGCATCACCAGGGGTTGCTAGGTGACGGGGCGGGACAAAGGTTGGGGTTGTGGGTTGTGGCTGCGGTTTGTGACGTCACAAACCGCAGGAAGTGGAAACGAAGTGTTTCTATCAAAGATAAATAAATATACTTAGAGTAAATAAACCACTGGGTGCATTTTTTTGGCCCTAGCACAGTTTTTTAATGAAGTACATACCCAAAGTTGAGTAAAAAAAACATTAAAAAGTGAATTTTGAATATGTGGTCCCCTTTAAATAATAATTGCATTATCAACTCAGAACATGTACATTACTTTATAAGTACAGTACCGGTATGTCCTTAATGTAATGTGGAACAAAACTAATCAAGTGTGTCACGAATGGGTTTTTGGATTCAAAGACTTCAAAGATTTATATGATCACTTTCTCTCTAAAAGCCTTTTTAGGTGCATAGACTACTCTAACATAACATCAGAGAGAACTCCTGTACATTTTTTTTTCTTTTCCAGTTAGTTTTTATACTGACAGCACAAACATTCAGAATTAACCAACATTTCCAGTAACATCACACAGAATACTTGCATGGCATATTGTTACCTTACCAATTAACTCCCTTTGCCTTCACTGGGTGCTAATGGAGTCGGGAGTGTGTACTTCGCACCCAGGTTAGAACCTACAGGTGCTATATCATATAGTATGTAGACTCAGAGAGGCTTTCGCTGAAGCTTGCAGGTATGTTTAGCATCAAGAGTTCAGTTTATACAAGCAGCTTTTATTAGAAGGTCATTATCTTTAGTTTCAACTGTAGCAATACCTGATGAAGTAGTTAATTTTCTGCAGCAATGTGCTTTCATGCATTGTTTTTGTTATTAAAGCTGGGGTATGTAAGATTGTAATGTAGTCTGTAACTTTTCAAACAATATATTTTTAACATATTTCTTCACTCTGTCACTATCTACTGACAGACTGATGTTAGACCAAGTAATCTCTGAAAAAAACTATAGTCCCCTTGCTTCTCTATCAGCATTTATAAAAACACTGAAAACACAGAGTGACCAGGACAATGACCAGCCAATCAAAACAGAGTTGTTTGTCACGCCCCAACCCACGCCCCCGCCTGTCACTCACAGCCTCAGCGCCGCGGCTCGTTCTCATTCAAAGGATTGCAAAGCGATGCAGGACTGTTTTTTATGTGACATAAATGTATTAAATATCCCTTCTTCATCCCAGAGCTGGACTTTTATTTAGTTTTTTTGCAAAAAGTCAAGTGATCGCTTCATCCTCCACTCACAGGAATGAGGAAATGGATTTGTCACGACTCACGAGCGAATTAAATCATGTCCAAACGTTGCTTCGTGAACCTCTGCTGATTCCTGCTGGATTTTGTGATGTTGGACAAGTGCTCTATGGTTTTATTATATTTTTAAAAGGTTTTATTATCATATAATCACAGAACTTTGCAGCGCAGAAAGTACATGTAGAGGAGGCGGAGCATTCCATTCCAGACATTCCAAACCTGCGCTGACAGAAAGAGGAAATCACGAGCGAATTAAATCATGTCCAAACGTTGCTTCGTGAACCTCTGCTGATTTCTGCTGGATTTTGTGATGTTGGACAAGTGCTCTATGGTTTTATTATATTTTTAAAAGGTTTTTATAACATATAATCACAGAATATTGAAGCGCTCCTCCGAGCACACACACAGCAGGGGGCGGAGCTGCAGAACCCAAGTTCACCAGAGAACGGACAGTCTCCCTCCCTCTGAGTCATATATGGCTCTGAGGGAGGGAGCAGAATGATTTCACCTGCTGGAAATTTTTCTAAGTGCCAGGGCTTTCCAGAAATCGCAGATCCCAGCTTTAAAGACTGTGTAAAGTAAAATTAAATGTGTGTTTTGAGTTTGTCACACGGCATAAATATGTGTTATTAATCACCCATATAAATCTGACTGATTAAAAACATTGTTTACCTTATAAAATTAAGTCTCAAAAATCATGAAAAAACATGATTGTGCCCTGGTCTGAAACGCTGGGGGCGTGTCAGCGCGTGGGCGTGGTTTCAGCGCAGTACTGCGCCCGTGTCCTGCACCCTGAAGATGTTTGCAAAGGCTGGCAGCCTAATTGGAGTTCTCCAGCCCTACTCATTTGAACCTCCAGAGCCAGACAGTGACCACTGTGACGGTCGGCATCGTTCTTCACAGCCTGAGCTGTGTGTGGAGAAGCAGACAGGTGCAGCAGAGATCCAGTATCAACCTGCTCTGTTTTTATCTGAGTTCTGGCTGTAACAGCAGCTCCTTTTTCCAAGAGTTACGCTGTTTTTAGTGCACAAACAACTCTGGTTTTGTTTTTAAAGTTGAGGACACAACTATAATTCATAACTCCGCTGTTATGTGTTTAATAATAAGCGCTATTTTAGAAGATGAGCAGCGGACTCGCTGCACCCGGTCCGACCCGGTCACATCGCATGCGGGGTCTGTGTTGGTGATTAAAATATAGAGTAATCACGTTGATAACTAAGTATGCAATGGACCTGTCGCATTTTCTTAGCAAAAAAGGAGCTATAGCTATTGCTATCTGATGCTATCTGCGATTCGCGAGTGAACGGCTCCACCGAGGCGAAGAAGTAATTTATACGGCTGGAGCTGCAGGGGGTGGGGCTATACTTAAGAAGACCGCGTGACGAAACGCGGTCACATTTAAAACACGCCTAAAAAATCCTGAAACAGACATATCTTTATACACAGTTTGATCTATAACTCCAAAATTAATTGAGCTACAATTTTGAGACTTTTTACTCATTTACAAGATTACAATTATGACATTTATAATGTTTATTGAAGAAAATATTGAAATTCACTTTACACGGTCTTTAAGTCCAGGAAGCTCATTAAAGTAGTTCTGTGTACCGGTATGTCATATTAACTAAGTTGCTGACCACAAAGTTTAGTCAAACAAGTTTCAAGCACAAATCATTCAAAGTGATTGTTTGTGTTTACCTCATTAGATGAGACATTTAGAAGAGGTTTACCATATTTTCCGGTCTATAAGTCGCACCTTTGTGCCTAATTTGCATGCCCTGCGACTTATAGAGAGGTGAGACTTGTTTATGGATTTTTTCCCATATTTTTAGACCAACTTTTGGCTCAGACCGTTTTTCATTTTGGCAAAAAATGGAACAGTACCACTTTCAGCCACTAGGGTACACCAACCGTTCCCACCTCATGTGTCCGAAGGCAGCCTCCTCTGGTCGGACTGACTCTGTCGCAGCCCGGCCTCCTGCTCTGGAGCTCTGACACTTCCAGAGAGTCCACCGACCGTTCCCACCTCATGTGTCCGAAGGCAGCCTCCTCTAGTCGGACTGACTCTGTCGCTGCCCGGCCTCCTGCTCTGGAGGTATGAACTACGAAACCACAGGACAGATTTTCATTATTAGGCCCGAAGCAGCGAAGCGCTGCAAGGACCTATTGTAATTGTAGTGTTTATTATTAGGCCCGAAGCAGCGAAGCGCTGCAAGGACCTATTGTAATTGTACTGTTTCTTTTTTTTATTAGGCCCGAGCAGCTAAGCGCTGCGAAGGCCTATTGTAATTGTACTGTTTATTATTTTTTTTATTATTAGGCCCGAGCAGCTAAGCGCTGCGAAGGCCTATTGTAATTGTAGTGTTTATTATTAGGCCCGAAGCAGCGAAGCGCTGCAAGGACCTATTGTAATTGTAGTGTTTATTATTATTATTAGGCCCGAAGCAGCGAAGCGCTGCAAGGACCTATTGTAATTGTAGTGTTTATTATTTTTATTTTTTTTATTTTTATTTTTATTTTTATTCCCCCCAAAGAAGTGGCCTTTTGGAGGCTTTATCATATACGAAAACTCACCAAATTTGGCGGACTCGTCAGGACTGGTGAAAAATTACGTATTTTGGGGGCGTGGCAAAAATCGTCACAGAAACGGCTCAAGAGCGCCCCCTAGAAATTTTCAAAATACCCTCCGCATTGACCTTAGTTTGACGTAGAATCATGAAATTCGGTACACTTGTCCACCTCACCAAGATGCACAGAAAACCCTCTGGCACCAACGTTGTACAATAAATGGGAAGGCGGCCATTTTGGAACGATGACCAAATTTTCACCCCTTTTTGGCCGTTTACAGCCTCCGCATTTGAACGAACTCCTCCTATGAATTTCGCTCGATTTGGTTCAAACTTGGCCAGTTTCTTCATAAGGCACGGGGGAACAAACGATATCAAAATTGTGCGTTTTCATGAATGCTGAAGGGGCGGGGCCAGACGTCAAAGTTGGACATCTCGCCATGAAAAACGAAACGCTTACAGCTCTTACACGAAAACTGTCTAATACATCAAACCTTCAGTGATTGACACACATCCAGTCCCCTGCAATACTGAATGGTCAAATCATGACATCACTTAAGCCACGCCCCCTGACAACAGGAAGTGTAAAGTTTTACTTTGAACGGTCCATATCGGACCCCTGTTACCTAATCAGGGTGACAATGTGTCCAGTCACCGAAGACATGTTGGTGTAACAAGCTTTCCAGCACTGTTCGTTTTGGGTGGAGCATGTGGGCGTGGCGACGTGGCGAAGTAAGACGTAACGCCGTCACCATACGTTTGGTTCTAAACTCTACAGATTTGATCCGAGGAGTACCAAAATCAGTATGATCGATCATTGCCCACCCCTTGAACAGGTGTTTATGCTAATTAGCAAATTGCTACAGAAACGGCTCAAGAGCGCCCCCTAGAAATATTCAAAATACCCTCCGCATTGACCTTAGTTTGACGTAGAATCATGAAATTTGGTACACTTGTCCAACTCACCAAGATGCACAGAAAACCCTCTGGCACCAATGTTGTACGATAAATGGTAAGGCGGCCATTTTGGAACGATGACCAAATTTTCACCCCTTTTTGGCCGTTTACAGCCTCTGCATTTCAACGAACTCCTCCTAGGGATTTCGCTCGATTTGATTCAAACTTGGCCAGTTTCTTTATAAGGCACGGGGGAACAAATGTTATCAAAACTGTGCGTTTTCATGCATGCTGAAGGGGCGGGGCCAGACCTCAAAGTTGGACATCTCGCCATGAAAAACGAAACGCTTACAGCTCTTACACGAAAACTGTCTAATACATCAAACCTTCAGTGATTGACCCACATCCGGTCCCCTGCAAAACTGTATGGTCAAATCATGACATCACTTAAGCCACGCCCCCTGACAACAGGAAGTGTAAAGTTTTACGTTGAACGGTCCATATCGGATCCCTGTTACCTAATCAGCGTGACATTGTATCCAGTCACCGAAGACATGTTGGTGTAACAAGCTTTCCAGCACTGTTCGTTTTGGGTGGAGCAAGTGGGCGTGGTGACATGGCGAAGTAAGACGTAACGCCGTCACCATACGTTTGGTTCTAAACTCCACAGATTTGATCTGAGGAGTACCAAAATCATTATGATCGATCATTACCCACCCCTTGAACAGGTGTTTATGCTAATTAGCAAATACCCTCCATAGCGCCCCCTAGATTATTCAAACTGTTGTATCTCAGTGATACATCATCCGATCTGAACCAGATTTATTGTGCATCATCAGTGAGCCCTTGTGGACACATTGATATGGTGGGCTAACATTTGACTCAAGTGCGCCCCCTACATTATTTCTATAGTTATATCTCAGTGATACATCATCCGATCTGCACGAGATTTATTATGCTTTATCAGTGAACACTTCGACACACATTGATAATGTTATGTAATTTTTTACTCCATAGCGCCCCCTATATTATTACTACAGTTATATCTTAGTGATACATTATCCGATCTGCACGAGATTTATTATGATTCATCAGTGAACGCTTCTACACACATTCATAATGGTATGTAAATTTTTACTCCATAGCGCCCCCTGTATTATTACTACAGTTATATCTTAGTGATACATTATCCGATCTGCACGAGATTTATTGTGCTTTATCAGTGAACACTTCGACACACATTGATAATGGTATGTAAATTTTTACTCCATAGCGCCCCCTATATTATTACTACAGTTATATCTCAGTGATACATTATCCAATCTGCACGAGATTTATTGTGCTTTATCAGTGAACACTTCGACACACATTGATAATGGTATGTAAATTTTTACTCCATAGCGCCCCCTATATTATTACTACAGTTATATCTTAGTGATACATTATCCGATCTGCACGAGATTTATTGTGCTTTATCAGTGAACACTTCTACACACATTGATAATGGTATGTAAATTTTTACTCCATAGCGCCCCCTATATTATTACTACAGTTATATCTCAGTGATACATTATCCGATCTGCACGAGATTTATTGTGCTTTATCAGTGAACACTTCGACACACATTGATAATGGTATGTAAATTTTTACTCCATAGCGCCCCCTATATTATTACTACAGTTATATCTTAGTGATACATTATCCGATCTGCACGAGATTTATTGTGATTCATCAGTGAACACTTCTACACACATTGATAATGGTATGTAAATTTTTACTCCATAGCGCCCCCTGTATTATTACTACAGTTATATCTTAGTGATACATTATCCGATCTGCACAAGATTTATTGTGCTTTATCAGTGAACACTTCTACACACATTGATAATGGTATGTAAATTTTTACTCCATAGCGCCCCCTATATTATTACTACAGTTATATCTTAGTGATACATTTTCCGATCTGCACGAGATTTATTGTGATTCATCAGTGAACACTTCTACACACATTGATAATGGTATGTAAATTTTTACTCCATAGCGCCCCCTATATTATTACTACAGTTATATCTCAGTGATACATTATCCGATCTGCACGAGATTTATTGTGCTTTATCAGTGAACACTTCGACACACATTGATAATGGTATGTAAATTTTTACTCCATAGCGCCCCCTATATTATTACTACAGTTATATCTTAGTGATACATTATCCGATCTGCACGAGATTTATTGTGATTCATCAGTGAACACTTCTACACACATTGATAATGGTATGTAAATTTTTACTCCATAGCGCCCCCTGTATTATTACTACAGTTATATCTCAGTGATACATTATCCGATCTGCACGAGATTTATTGTGCTTTATCAGTGAACACTTCAACACACATTGATAATGGTATGTAAATTTTTACTCCATAGCGCCCCCTATATTATTACTACAGTTATATCTTAGTGATACATTATCCGATCTGCACGAGATTTATTGTGATTCATCAGTGAACACTTCTACACACATTTATAATGGTATGTAAATTTTTACTCCATAGCGCCCCCTATATTATTACTACAGTTATATCTCAGTGATACATTATCCGATATTTACCAGATTTATTGTACATCATCAGTGAGCACTTCAACATACATTGATACTGTGGTTTAACAGATTACTCCAGTGCGTCCCCTACATTATTTTTCAAACTGTTACATCTCATTGCTAGATCATCTGATCTGTTCTACATTTACTGTGTGTTACTAGTCAGCACTTCTGAACACGTATATATTGTTGTTATTCGCTAACTGTTCTTGGCAAATGGGTGCTGGATGGGCATGAGAGAGTTCGAGCTGGTGACCGAGCAGATCAGCTGGAGGTCCCGTGGTCGACATAATAAGGCCGGAGCGGCGCTAAGCTGCGAGGGCCTCAATGCTGCTTGCAGCTTTAATTAGGCCCGAAGCAGCGAAGCGCTGCAAGGACCTATTGTAATTGTAGTGTTTATTATTATTATTATTATTATTTTTATTCTAGTCCCTCTTTAAGTGGCTTTTTGGGGGCTTTATCATATATGAAAACTCACCAAATTTGGCGGACTCGTCAGGACTGGTGAAAAATTACATATTTTGGGGGCGTGGCAAAAATCGCCACAGAAACGGCTCAAGAGCGCCCCCTAGAAAATTTCAAAATACCCTCCGCATTGACTTAGTTTGACGTAGAATCGTGAAATTTGGTACACTTGTCCAACTCACCAAGATGCACAGAAAACCCTCTGGCACCAACGTTGTACGATAAATGGTAAGGCGGCCATTTTGGAATGATGACCAAATTTTTACACCTTTTTGGCCGTTTACAGCCTCCGCAATTGAACGAACTCCTCCTAGGGATTTCGCTCGATTTGGTTCAAACTTGGCCAGTTTCTTCATAAGGCACGGGGGAACAAACAATATCAAAATTGTGCGTTTTCATGAATGCTGAAGGGGCGGGGCCAGACATCAAAGTTGGACATCTCGCCATGAAAAACGAAACGCTTACAGCTCTTACACGAAAAGAGTCTAATACATCAAACCTTCAGTGATTGACGCACATCCGGTCCCCTGCATTACTGAATGGTCAAATCATGACATCACTTAAGCCACGCCCCCTGACAACAGGAAGTGTAAAGTTTTACTTTGAAAGGTCCATATCGGACCCGTGTTACCTAATCAGCGTGACATTGTGTCCAGTGACTAAAGACATGTTGGTGTAACAAGCTTTCCAGCACTGTTCGTTTTGGGTGGAGCAAGTGGGCGTGGCGACATGGCGAAGTAAGACGTAACGCCATCACCATACGTTTGGATCTAAAATCCACAGATTTGATTTGAGGAGTACCAGTATCAGTATGATCGATCATTGCCCACCCCTTGAACAGGTGTTTATGCTAATTAGCAATTTGCTACAGAAACGGCTCAAGAGCGCCCCCTAGAAATATTCAAAATACCCTCCGCATTGACCTTAGTTTGACGTAGAATCATGAAATTTGGTACACTTGTCCAACTCACCAAGATGCACAGAAAACCCTCTGGCACCAATGTTGTACAATAAATGGTAAGGCGGCCATTTTGGAACGATGACCAAATTTTCACCCCTTTTTGGCCGTTTACAGCCTCCGCATTTGAACGAACTCCTCCTATGAATTTCGCTCGATTTGGTTCAAACTTGGTCAGTTTCTTCATAAGGCACGGGGGAACAAATGTTATCAAAACTGTGCGTTTTCATGCATGCTGAAGGGGCGGGGCCAGACCTCAAAGTTGGACATCTCGCCATGAAAAACGAAACGCTTACAGCTCTTACACGAAAACTGTCTAATACATCAAACCTTCAGTGATTGACCCACATCTGGTCCCCTGCAAAACTGTATGGTCAAATCATGACATCACTTAAGCCACGCCCCCTGACAACAGGAAGTGTAAAGTTTTACGTTGAACGGTCCATATCGGACCCCTGTTACCTAATCAGCGTGACATTGTATCCAGTCACCGAAGACATGTTGGTGTAACAAGC
>JBBPBX010100478.1:0-12354 GCA_038048925.1 Garcialebias charrua | reverse complement strand
GTGTTTGCTGCTTGTCAACAGATGTCTGTTTCCACTGCAGATGCGCAGTGGGAGGAGCGTGTGGCTCCCTTCCCGGTCAGATCCGTGTTGTTTTTATGTACACTGGGCAGATAAAATCAGCTGTACGTGAGCCTCGTTAACACTTGAGTGGGTTTTCTACGAGCCGAACTGCAGCTCTGAAAGTCTTTGTTGAGATTAAAACTTTTTTTTTATGTTTGGGGTGATGTACGCTCGAGTGGACAGCAGCAACTTTAAAAATGCCAGGTTTTCCTACCGGATGCTGTTTTCGTCCACAGAAAGTCCCGTTGTCGTTGCGTCATCACATAGCAGAGTCTCTCCCGAGTGGTTGCTGCGACGCTACGAGCAGCAGAAGCAAGAATATTCTGGCTTCCTGCTGCTCGGCTGTTCGGCTGCTCGGCTACGCGCGTGCGTGAAAAGGGACTGCGGGGTGCTGCTGCGCTGCTTGAAATGCTTTAGACGCGCCGCGTCACGCCCCTCTGCTCCAAGATGCACGGCCACATAGACCAGGGGTGCTCACACTTTTTCAGCATGCGAGCTACTTATTAAAAAAACAAGTCAAAAAGATCTACCCAATACAAAAATGCAAAACATATAATTATCTTCAAATGTATTAAGGATTCTTTTTATGTACAATGTACCTATGTTGATGTACCTTGCATAACTGAATAAGCCAATATTGCACAACACATGTAATAAATCAGGGGTCACCAACGTGGTGCCCGTGGGCACTTGGTCGCCCGTAGGGACCAAATGGGGTGATGGTGACAGCAATATAGATTTTTTAAAATTTATTTTAAAAAAAGATGGTAGAAACTGATCCCCACCCCCTTCTTTATAAGAATCTGGTATTTTACTTTAATTAATAAATGTTAAAAAATCATTAGATTTTTTTTAACTTTATAATGTCATCTCTAAAAAAAACTCCAGCAAATCTAAAGTGGTCCACAGGCCGCCAGTTGATAACCACAGTTGTAGCAGGTTGTTATGGCTCCGGACACGTTTAATTTAGTGAAGGAAGGCATAAAAATGGCTCTTTTGGTACGGAGATTTACAGCGGTGTATTTTACAGACTGTCCCTGAACGCAGCGCGAAAGTGTGTTTTGCAAACGCTCGCGCTGCGGGACAGGGAAACGTGCAGAGAACGGAGAGTAGTCAAGGAGGTTATGCTGTATGAACAGTGTCTCGTATGATTTTAATAATAAAGCCACATCAACTCCCAACCAGTATGTTTTAGCGTGCAGAGAAACATCACAGCGTCACTCACCCGGAAGATGGTGGGGGCGTTTCGCTTTGAAGTTGCTGCTGTCCGAACAGGGATTTTAGTTCCTCCACCTTTCTCTTTCTCACCTGGCTTTTGGGTGGGAAGTCCATGTCGTATTTTCCATGAACAGTCCGAAATCTGATTGTTTTAGCTTGATATGTTTCGCCGCGTTCCACCTTCGCGCCGTTGTTTTCAGAAGCTGCATGAGCATGACCTAAAGCTCTCATCTGATTGGCTGCCGTGTATGTCAATCAAGTGATGGGAGGATACAACTCAAGATTCAGTTGTCATCTGATTGGTTGCCCTGTATGTCAATCAAGTAACGGGATGTTTGATTGGCTGACAATTTTTTTAATGTCACGCTGCGGGAAAAAAAAAATATATTAATGTCACGCTGCGATCGACCAGTAATGCCTCCGCGATCGACCGGTCGATCGCGATCGACGTAATGAGCAGGTCTGACATAGACTGTCAATGTAAAGTGGCTGCTTCGGCTGCGCGAAAAGCGTTTGGTGAGGATTCAGAATTAGCCAGTCTTTGTGGGGACCCCTGTGAGGTCTTAGTCAGTCTTTGTGTGCAGTCCTGTGCGGTCTTAGCCAGTCTTTGTGGGGACCCCTGTGAGGTCTTAAGGCCCCAATATACCTGTTTCTTTTGCCTCACGCCGCTCGGCGCCGTGGGAGCGCCGCGGCAAAAGCCTTTGATCGCGGGCGTGAACGCGCCAAGCTCCAATTTTACTACGCCTACGCGCGCGCGTTGATAAACTGCCTCGCGTGTCAGCAAATGACCAATCAGCGACCTCAATTTGTCCTGTAGCCTGCACTCCAGAGAGCTGCGCTTGCACAGAGTATAATATGAACTACCTGCGCGCAGCTCACGCCAGTCCAGCGGCGCTGGGCACAAAGAACAGTATACTGGGGGCTTTAGCCAGCCTGCTATCTTAGCCAGTCTTTGTGGAGACCCCTTTGAAATCTTAGCTAGTCTTTGTTGGACCCCTTTGAGGTCTTAGCCAGTCTTTGTGGGCACCCCTATGAGCACTTAGCCAGTCTTTGTGGGCACCCCTGTGCGGTCTTGGCCAGTCTTTGTGTGCATCCTTATGAGGTCTTAGCTAGTCTTTGTGTGCAATCCTGTGCAGTCTTAGCCAGTCTTTGTGGAGACCCCTATGAGGTCTTAGCCAGTCTTTGTAGGGACCCCTTTGAGGTCTTTGCCAGTCTTTGTGGGAACCCCTGTGAGACTTGGCCAGTCTTTGTGTGCATCCTTGTGAGGTCTTATCTATTCTTTGCATGCACCCCTATATGTTCTTAGCCAGTCTTTGTGAGCACCCCTGTGTGGTCTTAGCAAGTCTTTGTGGGCACCCCTGTGAGGTCTTAGCCAGTCTTTGTGGGCACCCCTGTGCGGTCTTAGCCAGTCTTTGTGTGCACCCCTGTGAGTTCTTATCCAGTCTTTGTGTGCACCCATATGCTGTCTTAGCCAGTCTTTGTGTGCACCTCTGTGAGGTCTTATCCAGTCTTTGTGTGCACCCATATGCTGTCTTAGACAGTCTTTGTGAGCACACCTGTGTTCTTAGCCAGTCTTTGTGGGGACCCCTGTGAGGTCTTAGCCAGCCTTCCCCTGTATGGTCTTAGCCATTCTTTGTGTGCATCCCTATGAGGTTTTATCCAGTCTTTGCATGCACTCCTATGCGGTCTTAGCCAGTCTTTGTGAGCACCACTGTGAGATCTTTGCCAGTCTTTGTGGAGACCCCTGTGAGGTCTTAGTCAGTCTTTGTGTGCACCCCTATGAGGTCTTATCCAGTCTATGCATGCACACCTGTGCAGTCTTAACCAGTCTTTGTGAGCACCACTCTGAGGACTGAGCCAGTCTTTGTGAGCACCCCTGTTAGGTCATAGCCAGTCTTTGTCAGCACCCCTGTGCGGTCTTAGCAAGTCTTTGTGAGCACCCCTGTGTGGACTTAGCCAGTCTTTGTGAGCACCCCTGTTAGGTCATAGCCAGTCTTTGTCAGCACCCCTGTGCGGTCTTAGCAAGTCTTTGTGAGCACCCCTGTGCGGACTTAGCCAGTCTTTGTGAGCACCCCTGTGACGTCTTAGTGGTTAGAGCAGTTGTCCTCCAGTACAAGAGTTGGGAGTTCGATTCCACCAGCAGTCACATACCGAAGTGTATGTCTCTGGGCAAGACACTGAATCCTTCATATCCTCCAATGTGTGTCCCATTGGTGTATGAATGTGATAAAGTACTGATTCATCTTTGTATAGATCTATAGCAGGGGTCACCAACCTTTTTGAAACTGAGAGCTACTTTGTGGGTACGGAGTCATACAAAGGGCACCAGTTTGATAAACTCTTCAGAAATAACAAAGCGTAAATTGAAAAAAATGTATAATAAACATATTTTTAAGACCATATTTTTAAGATAGACATTTTAAAATATATATAAATACAAAAAAAAAGAATAACAACTGAATAAAATGAAATTTTAAATGCAGCTTAGTAGTGAGTTGTGCTATTTTTAGAACAGGTCCGAGGGCACCTCAAATGGTCCTTGGGGGCACCTGGGTGCCCGCGGGCACCGTGTTGGTGACCCCTGATCTATAGAGTGATGTATGAATGGATAAATAAGGCACATATTGTACTGTAAAGAGTTTTGAGTATCTTGATAAGATAGAAAGGCACTTGTAAGTACATTCCATTCATTGAATTTGAGGAGAAGGTATGAACTTTTAATCACAATTACTGGGAATAAATTATTGTGAAATTAATTTATGTTCTGTGCATTTTATATCTAACAGGACTTTCTGATAGAGACCGGTCCTTTAGTTTCTATATTGGTGAACTTAAACAGTCTCTCGACAGATGCATGGCTCAACATAGGACAAGGACAGCCAGCCCTTTAGGACCAGACTCAGTGGTCCACCTCAAGGACAAGGGACACTCATTAGAGGACCAAAATTTAAATTTGGACAGAGAGGACAGATGGATTAAATGAGGGGTTGAAGGAAGCTGTTTACATTACTTGAGAAAATATATTAACCAAAGCGGTTTCATTACTTTATACATGATATATGATATATGAAACTTTTATTTCTAGGCCATATTTAGTCCAACCCAAAAAATAGTTCAGTTTCCGATTTCTGTTAGACAGGCACATAGGAATTAATACCATCACTTTTTTTATAAAGTTGTGGGATTATCTTATGCTTCTAATCAGCATTATGACAGAGTTCTTACTTTGTTCTGTCTGCATCATGGCTAGAAAAAGATGCAACAGTTTTAAAGATTTTAATTAAAAATTGTTGATGTTTTTCTCATTTCTACAGCTGAACGTTGTTTGAGTAGCAAGGCAGCCGCAAAGCTGAGGATGTAGAATGTAGCTATTCTTTTCAATATTAGTCTTTAATTTGTAACTAAGAAAGTAAAATTAGAATCAATAAGCCCTACTTGCATTTGTCTTATCAACTGGAGTGGTAACATGGTTCAAGTCGAAATTAGGAGAACACAAACATAAGTTTGCACCTCCACTTTAGAAAACAGCTATGCAGACTCCTTCTCCTATGATGATCACCATGGTAACCACACACCTACCTGTCACTCACTGACTGCAACTTTAGGAGAAGCAGGCAAAACTGTAGACAGAAAAGTAAGACAGTTGCTGTAGAAAAACTTTGTCAGATATTCAAAATTCTTGAATGTGACCCATGAACAGCAGAAGACTGATGGTCACACAGGAACTTGTATAATTTTGCAGTGTTTTATGACAAGTTTCAAAGACCATTCACTTCCTGTTTTGAAGACATAAATGCTTGACTGTGCTCTAGCTTCCTTCTAATGGGATTTACGAGGAAACCAAAGATCTTATAGCAGTGAGATACACTGAGTGAAAGAAGACAATAGCTAGTTTTAAAACACAGGACATATTCACAGCACTTCACTTTATACATTTTTTTAATTAAATTATTCATACAACATCCCATAAGGACTTGGATGTTTTTAAATGTTTACAAATTTATAAAAAATAGAAAACTAAGAGATCACATTTATGTAAGTATTCACAGCCTTTACCATGAAGCTCAAATCGAGCTCAGGTGCATCTTGTTTCCACTGATCATCTTGAGATGTTTCTACATCTTAAATCATGTCCACCTGTGGTAAATTCACATGATTGGACTTGATTTGGAAAGACACACACCTGTCTATATAATGTCCCACAGTTGATAGTGCATGTCGGAGCACAAACCAAGCGTTTTTTGTCAATTGTATCCATGTCAAACAACATACTGTACTAAAAGTTCCAACACACTATTATTGATCATATTCATGTTTTTCATTTATTTGTTCATTTATTTGAACTGCAGGGCATAAAACTGTCCATAAATGATGAACAGATTAGTAGTAGAGGTGTTTCAGAGCTTGTGCGTTGGGCGTTGGCAACTTTGGTTAAACAGTGGCTATCCTTGTTGAAGTGTGCTCTCTGTTCTCTTGTCAGTGGAAGGAAAATATGGGTCAGGCTTTGGAGAGGCAGGTCTGTTCCAACTCCTGTTGACTCCTGTTGGCTCTGATATCTTGTTTTCTGTGGGGTGGAAGGCGTGGCAGAGATATGGAACACCACATTTTGATTACTGACAGTTAATTCAATGTATGTGCATTTGTGTGTGCGTGTGTGTGTGTGGGGGTGTCTTGATAGTTGTCAGTGTTGTTGCCATCACTGTGAGCCTGTCAGCACTCAGCTGGTACACAGCCCGGCATGCTTGAAGAATGTTGTCTACCAGCTTCATGCTGATGCTTTTGTCTGTATTTTTTGTGTTGCAGTGCCTCCTCAGATTGTGGTGCGGCCACGAGACCAGATTACAGCTCCAGGTCGCACCGTAACCTTCCTCTGTAGTACCAATGGAAACCCTCCGCCTGCCGTGTTCTGGCAAAAGGAAGGCAGCCAGGTGAGAACCTGCTTGTCAGAGTCAGAGAGAGTCAGAGAGTCTTTATTGTCATTTGCACCGCATGTGGTACATGTGATGAAAACGAGATTATGTACACGGGGTCCCAGTTACATCCAACAACAAATGCAAGAGAAAAACAGTAATAACATCTAGAATTAACTAAGAAAAACATCAACTAGTAATACACTAAGCCCTAATGTAGTGGAAAAACATCATTATAAACAGCAGCACGAACATGAGTCTGTATGAGCAGATGGTCACAGATGAACACAGCAACAAGAAAACAGATCAGCATCAGCATGATGTGATATTTTGCAGTGATTATTCTTATTATTTATTTATTCATGAGTCTAACAGCCTCAGGGTAGAAGCTGTTCCTCAGTCTAGTGGTTCTACATTTGATGCTCCTCAACCTCCGTCCTGAGGGGAGTGGGGCAAAGAGTGAGTGTGCTGGGTGAGTGAGGTCTTTCATGATGCAGGTGGCTCTTTTCCTGCATCTGGAGGTGTAAATGTCTGTGATGGTGGGGAGACTGACTCCAACATCTTCTGTGCAGCCTTCACCACTCTCTGCAGAGCTTTCCTCTCTGCAACTGTGCAGCCTCCATGCCACACGTTGATGCTGGAGCACAGGATGCTCTCCACTGCACACCTGTAGAAGGAGGTGAGGACTGGGCTGCTCAGACCAGCTCGTCTCAGCCGTCTGAGGAAGTAGAGTCTCTGATGACCTTTCTTGATCAGGCTGGTGGTGTTGTTGCTCCAGCTGAGGTTATCATTCAAGTGTACACCCAAGTATTTGTAGCTGGAGACCACTTCCACCGCAGATCCACTTATGTTCAGTGGGGTGTGGGTGTGTTTGTTCCTTCTGAAGTCCACAATCATCTCCTTTGTCTTCTTCACATTCATGTGAAGATTATTCTCTTTGCACCAGCTCTCCAGGTGTTCCACCTCCTGTCTGTAGCTGGACTCATCATTGTTTGTGATGCATCCCACCACCGCTGTATCATCTGCAAACTTAACAATATGACAGCCTGGATGTGTGGCTGTACAATCATATGTGAGCAGAGTGAACAGAAGAGGGCTCAGCACACATCCTTGGGGAGAGCCAGTGCTGAGGGTTATGGTGGAGGAGGAGAAGTTGTGGATCTTCACGGACTGTGGTCTGTTTGTTAAGAAGTCTAGTACCCAGTTACAAATGGAGGGGCTTAGTCCAAGTGTGGATAGTTTGTCTATCAGAGTTTGGGGGATCATGGTGTTGAAGGCAGATGTGAAGTCCACAAAGAGCAGACGCACGTATGAGTCCTTCTGATCCAGGTGGGTGAGAGCAGTGTGGACCAAAGAGGAGATGGCGTCCTCTGTTGATCGGTTCTCGCGGTATGCATATTGATGAGGGTCCTCGTTGATGTTGACGGTTGTCTTGATGTGGGACATGACCAGTTTCTCAAAACATTTAGCGACTATCGGGGTGAGGGCCACCGGTCTATAGTCATTCAGACCAGTCACTGTGGAGCTCTTTGGAACTGGGATGATGGTGGCGGTCTTCAGGCAGGTGGGAACTGACTCCAGTGAAAGTGAGGTGGTGAAGATGTCAGCCAGCACCTCACAGAGCTGGTCCGCACATTCCTTCAGAACTTTCCCTGGGATGTTGTCTGGTCCGGTTGCTTTATGAGGGTTGATCCTTCTGAGACTGCCTCTCACTTCTGCTGCGGTCACTCTGAGATGCTCTTCATCTGGTGATGAGGTGAGTCTGGTGCTAGCTGGTCTGTTTGGATCTTCAAAACGTGCATAAAACTTATTGAGGGCATCAGGCAGAGATGGGTCCCTGGGGCATTGTTTGCTCTTGCCTTTGTAATCTGTTATGCATTTAATACCCTTCCACATGCTCCGTGGGTCTTGTGAGGTGAACTGTCCCTCGATCCTCTGTGCATATGTGGCCTTGGCCTTCTTAATGCCATCAACCAGTTCTTTCCTGCTCTTTCTCAGCTCCTCTGTATCTCCGGACTTGAATGCAGTGTCCCTGGCTGCTAGCAGGGTGCGGACTTCCTTATTTAACAAGGGTTTTTCGTTGGGGTAACATTTAACATATTAACATATATTGTCACAACCATTACAGTGAACACTGAGGATGCTGTATGAAACATCTGATAGAATCTGAACGGCACCTTCAGTCCGGGTCGGTTGAAGCTATCTGTCACTCCTACAGCACATCTCACCACTGTCCTGCTGTTCTCATACATGTCCTGCTGTCCTCATACATGTCCTGCTGTTCTCATACATGTCCTGCTGTTCTCATACATGTCCTGCTGTTCTCATACATGTCCTGCTGTTCTCATACATGTCCTGTCTGTTCTCATATATGTCCTGCTGTTCTCATACATGTCCTGCTGTTCTCATACATGTCCTGCTGTTCTCATACATGTCCTGCTGCTCATACATGTCCTGCTGTTCTCATACATGTCCTGCTGTTCTCATACATGTCCTGCTGTCCTCATACATGTCCTGCTGTTCTCATACATGTCCTGCTGTCCTCATACATGTCCTGCTGTTCTCATACATGTCCTGCTGTCCTCATACATGTCCTGCTGTCCTCATACATGTCCTGCTGTTCTCATACATGTCCTGCTGTCCTCATACATGTCCTGCTGTCCTCATACATGTCCTGCTGTCTCATACATGTCCTGCTGTCCTCATACATGTCCTGCTGTCTCATACATGTCCTGCTGTTCTCATACATGTCCTGCTGTTCTCATACATGTCCTGCTGTTCTCATACATGTCCTGCTGTCCTCATACATGTCCTGCTGTTCTCATACATGTCCTGCTGTCCTCATACATGTCCTGCTGTCTCATACATGTCCTGCTGTCCTCATACATGTCCTGCTGTCCTCATACATGTCCTGCTGTTCTCATACATGTCCTGCTGTCCTCATACATGTCCTGCTGTTCTCATACATGTCCTGTACCAGTCTAACATACTTCTCTGCCACTCCAGAGTTCCTCATGCAATACCACACCTCCTCCCTCGGCACCCTGTCATATGTTTTATCCAAGACGTACACATTATTTATATTATATTAGTATTGTTTAGCATATACTGTATCTTAGGTCCTTGTATACGGTTTCTTTTTTTTATACTTTATAATATTGCTATTTTTGGGTGTAACTGGGATGTTGAGTACACAGTTTAGTTCCACCTCATGTAACATGATGCAAATGACAATAAAGAACCTTGAACCTCTTCTCACACTCCTGTTTTTCAACTAAAGTTGTGTACTGGCACACACACTTTGTTCACCAGTGTGTGAAGTTGCACAGGCCTGCATGTCAAAAGTGTGTGTGTGTGTGTGTGTGCGTGTGTGTGTGTGTGCGTTGGGGGGGTTGATAAGTGCTGCAGCCTGTTGGGATGCTCAGAAAGGCCTGATGAGAGGGACAGAGAGCGTGGGCGTCTGAAGCATGGCTCCCAGCTTTAGATTAGAGGAGGCCTGGACAGTTTGTGTGGGAGACATGTGGAGGGGATGGATAAGGTGGAGAAAGTGAAGAGGAAACGTTGTACAGTGGTACTTGTGAAGCCTTTATAATTTTCTATATTTCTGCATAAATTTGACCTAAAACATCATCAGATTTTCACACAAGTTCTAAAATTAGATAAAGAGAACCCAGATAAACAAACGAGTCAAAATGTTGTACTTATTCATTTATTTATTGAGGAAAATGATCCAGTATTACATATTTGTGATTAGTAAAAGTATGTGAACCTTTGCTTTCAGTACCTGGTGTGAACCCCCCACCCCCTGTGTAGCAATTAAAATGTTTCTGGTAACTGTTGATCAGTCCTGCACACCAACTTGGAGGAATTTTAGTACATTCCTCCACATAAAACATCTTCATCTCTGGATGCTGGTGGTTTCCTCATATTAACTGCTGACTCAGGTCCTTCCACAACATCTGGATTGGATTAAGGTCAGGACTTTGACTTGGCCATCCCACAACATGAACTTTATTCTTCTTGAACAATTCTTTAATAGAACCACTTGTGTGTTTAGAGTCATTGGGCCTCATGCACGAACATGTTCGTATTTTTATCCTAAATTTCTCCTACTTTTGTTCGTACAAAGCGTTCGTACGAACATGCCACGTCAGATTCAACAAGCTCTTCTATCCTCAGGAAAAGTGTGTAAATGGCTGCGTACGTATGATGAATCCCACCTGTTCTATCCACCTGCGCGTGCACGCGGAGAGGTTATTTACATAATCCCCACCCCTCAAAACACCATATAAGGCTACGTTTCCTGCCTCTGACAGCAGGACGGTCCGTTCATAAAATTACAGCGAAAAATAAAAAGAAGAACTGTACAGGTGCGGAGATTGAAGTTCTGCTCTCCTTGATCGAGAAAAGTAAATCTGTCCTTATTAGCAGCGTCACTCATGGGAGTAAATGACCAACTAAAGCCAAAGAATGTATGTTTATGATAAATGTGGACCTTAAAATATGCACGCGTCCTGGTAGCTCACTGGGTAAAGCAGTGCGCCGTAACCTTATCTAGACCTCGTGGGTTCGATTCCCACAAGGTATGACTATTTATTTTTCCTTCTTTCTTTAGATTATTTATTCATTCCAGATTAAAAAGACTTTATGCTTCATTTCTTGTTGTATTGTAAATAGTTTTCTTGTGTTTTTTAAATCTGGAATGAATTAAAAGGAGAAAAAAAACGTTGTCCCATGTGGGAATTGAACCCATAAGGTTCGGAACTGCGACGCAACGCTCTTCTCATTGAGCTATCTGAGATCTATGACTGCAACAGGAGGAGGTCAATGTAAAGTCTGCGTTACCGAAGTCTGCGTTACCGAGACAAATTAAACTTAAATTAATTCATAATTTAAGTTGGTTTCAGTTTGAGATCTTCATATTAATATTGTAGTGTTAGAAAACGGCATTGATAACAAATTGATTTTAATTTAAATACTTTAATCCGTTAGTCATTATTACATTTAAAATTATAATTCGACTTCAAACAGAACCTATTGTCAAAAACAATTGTGGTGCGTGACTTTTTTAAACTCTAAATATTTTCTAAATAACGAAATATGAAGTTATTAGTGGAGAAATTCCGTCTGGATGACAGCAGACCGACTGCTCGTAAAATATACGACAGGTCCGGACCACTCGTAAATTTTGTTCGTATCTGAAAAAAATCGTAGGATACGAAAACATTGTTGAATGCCACAAATGATCCTAAATCACTCGTACGCACAGTTTAAGAACAAATCTGTGCGTACGAACGGTTCGTGCATGAGGCCCATTGTCTTGCTGAATGACCCACCTTTTCTGGAGGTTCAGTTCATGAACAGATGATATGACATTTTCCTTTAGAATTTTCTGATATAATTCAGAATTCATTGTTCCATCAATTATGGCAAGCCACCCAGATTTGAGTTGCCTTCAGGCCCAAAAAATCTGATCCCACAGGCTTATTTTCAGAACCCCACCTGACCCAACTATTTAACAGTAATTACAGGTCAGAACCTGGGAAAAAAAGTATTTTAATTAGTTATTAATGGTTGGGGATGCGTGGCTGAATAAAAAGGGCAGAAGATTCTGAGCTGAGGGGGTGTTTGTCCTTTCATGGCCATACAAGAGCATTTAAACCCTGTTTCTGCCTCCATTCTGATTTATTCAGACAAGGACCCTGCATTCTGATTTATTCAGACACGGACCCTGCTCTGACACGTTTGCTTTGAGATCTCACCTGTTTGGGTCGTTCACAACATGTTTGTGCACGTGTGTTCGCTGAGTGCAGCGGCTGAATGAGCGTCCATTTGGGTATTGGCGGTTTAGTCCCATCTGAAGCTTAGCTGAACTTTTTACCACAGACCACCGAGCAACCACAGCCCTCTGTGTGGAGCAGAGAGCTGATATCTAGGGTTCCCGGGGGAGCAGATGTGGGTTAAGGGCCTTGCTCAAGGGCCCAGAGTGGGGCAGATGAGGGTGGAGATAGGTGTGACCACTTCACTTATCCCACCCACATCTTTGATGTTGTCGGTACCGGGGCTTGAACCGGCGACCTTCCGATCACAAGCGCACCTTCTTAACCTTTGCGCCACCACTCCCATATATATATATATATATATATATATATATATATATATATAT
>JBBPBX010100477.1:0-12354 GCA_038048925.1 Garcialebias charrua | reverse complement strand
CATGTCCAGAGGAGGGACAGTGGTTTGGACATGTCCAGAGGAGGGACAGTGGTTTGGACATGTCCAGAGGAGGGACAGTGGGTATATTGGTAGAAGGATGTTAGAAATGCAGCTGCCAGGAAAAAGACAAAGAGGAGATATATGGATGCAGTTAGAGAGGACATGAAGGTAGTTGGAGTGAGGACAGAGGATGCAGAGGACAGAGTGAGGTGGAGGAGGATGACTCACTGTGGCGACCCCTCAAAAGGGAAAAGCAGAAAGAAGAAGATTCATTCATTTAAAAGAGATAAAATAAAACAAATTAATCAAAAAGAAAACATTGAATGAAAAGAGTGCAGAAAGAAGAAAAAAAATTCTTATATCACCCCCTTATAATAAACATTGAACCAGTCCGTCCCTTGGCTTGTAGCAAATTTGTTTTTTTGGCCCTCCATGTATTTGACTTTGACATCCCTGGCTTATGCAATAGGGAGCACATTGCCCGTCCAAAACCTATCATCTCTCCATAATGGATATATGTCCGATCTTCTAACTTCCTTTGCTGCATAATGTACATTGCATTTATTCTAGCGTTAGGTAAATGTATCTTGAAGGAGAATAGCACTTAAATAAAAGTCCAACAAGAATATTCATTTAGAATTAAAAATAACTCACCCTGAACTACCATAATATATATAATGTATGTAATAACCAATCAAGTTGCTCCTGTCCAATAAAAGCATACAAATGAAGGGGAAAAAACTCTATCCAGACTTTAAGTAAGTTTAGGGTCTGGTTCGCAGAGTATGGAGTTAAATTTGTTTCACAATTATTCAATGAAAAAAAAACTAACCTCAGTTAAGTAAAATAAAATTGTAATCAAAACTTTTGGAATTGTAACAATTTCTTCTTTTTTTTAAATAAAAACTTAAATATTATTTTTTTAAATTAAATAACTAATTTTTCTCTCGTGAACTTAAAAAGTTATTTGCAAAACATAAACTTTTATTTGCACACATCAGAAATCTTTTTTTTGTTGCTATTTTAGGCTCTGCCCACGACGTCATGTGAGAATCGCAAGCAAAACTTTGAATGACAAACAAAAACTTAGAATAGCAAGCAAAGATTTCTGACATGCGCAAATAATTATTTCACTTCATGACACAAAAATTTGTGATTTTAATTTAAAAAAGTTTTTTTAAGCAAAACTTTTATTTGTTTAAAAAAAATTACAATTCAAAATGTCTTGATCACAATTTTATTTTATGTAATTGAGGTTAGTTTTTTTTATAGAATAATTGTGAAACCCCTCCCTGGGCTGCCACCTTACCGTGGTGGAGGGGTTTGAGTGTCCCAATGATCCTAGGAGCTATGCTGTCAGGGGCTTCATGCCCCTAGAAGGGTCACCCAAGGCAGACAGGTCCTAGGTGAGGGATCAGACAAAGTGCAGCCCAAAAACCCCTATGATGAGTACAATTAATGGACTAAGTTTTCCCTCGCCCGGACGCGGGTCACCGGGGCCCCACTCTGGAGCCAGGCCCGGAGGTGGGGCACGCTGGCGAGCGCCTGGTGGCCGGGCTTTTACCCATGGAGCCCGGCCGGGCACAGCCCGAAGAGGAGACGTGGGTCCCCCTTCCCATGGGCTCACCACCTGTGGGAGGGGCCAAAGGGGTCGGGTGCAATGTGAGATGGGTGGTGGCCGAGGGCGGGGACCCTGGCGGTCTGATCCTCGGCTACAGAAGCTGGCCATTGGGACATGGAATGTCACCTCTCTGGTGGGGAAGGAGCCTGAGCTAGTGTGTGAGGTTGAGAGGTTCCGACTAGAAATAGTCGGACTCACCTCAACGCATGGCTCTGGCTCTGGAACCAGTTTCCTTGAGAGGGGTTGGACACTCTTCCACTCTGGAGTTGCCCCTGGTGAGAGGCGCCGAGCAGGAGTGGGCATACTGGTTGCCCCCCATCTTGGTGCCTGTACGTTGGGGTTCACCCCGGTGAACGAGAGGGTAGCCTCCCTTCGCCTACGTGTGGGGGGACGGGCTCTGACTGTTGTTTGTGCCTATGCACCAAACGGCAGCTCAGACTACCCACCCTTTTTGGAGTCCTTGGAGGGGGTATTGGAGAGTGCGCCTCCTGGGGACTCCCTTGTTCTACTGGGGGACTTCAACGCTCACGTGGGCAATGACAGTGAGACCTGGAGGGGTGTGGTTGGGAGGAACGGCCCCCCTGATCTGAACCAGAGTGGTGTTCTGTTATTGGACTTCTGTGCTCGTCATGGATTGTCCATAACGAACACCATGTTTAAGCATAAGGGTGTCCATATGTGCTCTTGGCACCAGGACACCCTAGGTCGCAGTTCGATGATCGACTTTGTTGTCGTCTCATCTGATCTGCGGCCGCATGTCTTGGACACTCGGGTGAGGAGAGGGGCGGAGCTGTCAACTGACCACTACCTGGTGGTGAGTTGGCTCCGATGGTGGGGGAGGATGCCGGTCAGACCTGGCAGACCCAAACGTATTGTGAGGGTCTGCTGGGAACGTCTGGCAGAGTCTCCCGTAAGACGGAGCTTTAACTCCCACCTCCGGGAGAGCTTTGAACACGTTCCAAGGGAGGCGGGGGACATGGAGTCCGAGTGGGCCGTGTTCCGCGCCTCTATTGTCGAGGCAGCTTATCGGAGCTGTGGCCGCAAGGTTGTTGGTGCCTGTCGTGGTGGCAACCCTCGAACCCGGTGGTGGACACCGGCAGTGAGGGATGCTGTCAGGCTGAAGAAGGAGTCCTATTGGGCCTTTTTGGCTTGTGGGACCCCGGAAGCAGCTGATAGGTACCGGCAGTCCAAGCGGCATGCGGCTCGGGTGGTTGCTGAGGCAAAAACTCGGGCGTGGGAGGAGTTCGGAGAGGCCATGGAGAATGACTTCCGTACGGCTTCGAGGCGATTCTGGTCCACCATCCGGCGTCTCAGGGGGGGAAAGAGGTACGAGACCAACACCATTTATGGTGGAGGTGGCGTGCTGCTGACCTCAACTCGGGATGTTGTGAGTCGGTGGGCGGAATACTTCGAAGACCTCCTCAATCCTACTGGCACGTCTTCCACTGAGGAAGCAGAGCCTGGGGACTTTGGGTCGGGTTCTCCGATCTCTGGTGCTGAGGTCGCCGAGGTGGTTAAAAAGCTCCGCGGTGGCAAGGCTCCGGGGGTGGATGAGATTCGCCCGGAGTTCCTTAGGGCTCTGGATGTTGTAGGGTTGTGTTGGCTTACGCGACTCTGCAATATCGCGTGGACATCGGGGGCAGTTCCCTTGGATTGGCAGACTGGGGTGGTGGTTCCCCTATTTAAAAAGGGGGACCGTAGGGTGTGTTCCAACTATAGGGGGATCACACTCTTAAGCCTCCCTGGTAAGGTCTATTCAGGGGTTCTGGAGAGGAGGGTCCGTCGGATAGTCGAACCTCGGATTCAGGAGGAGCAGTGTGGTTTTCGTCCTGGTCGTGGAACACTGGACCAGCTCTACACCCTCAGCAGGGTCCTGGAGGGTGCGTGGGAGTTTGCCCAACCAGTTTACATGTGTTTTGTGGACTTGGAGAAGGCATTCGACCGCGTCCCTCGGGGGGTTCTGTGGGGGGTACTCCGGGAGTATGGGGTACCAGGCCCTTTGATAAGGGCTGTTAGGTCCCTGTACGACCGGTGTCAGAGCTTGGTCCGCATTGCCGGCAGTAAGTCAGGCTCGTTTCCGGTGAGAGTTGGACTCCGCCAAGGTTGCCCTTTGTCACCGATTCTGTTCATAACTTTTATGGACAGAATTTCTAGGCGCAGCCAAGGTGTTGAGAGGATCCGTTTTGGTGACCTTAGAATCGCTTCTCTGTTTTTTGCAGATGATGTGGTCCTACTGGCTTCATCAGTTCGTGATTTACAACTTTCACTGGAGCGGTTTGCAGCCGAGTGTGATGCGGCCGGGATGAGGATCAGTTCCTCCAAATCCGAGGCCATGGTCTTGAGCCGGAAAAGGGTAGCATGCCCTCTCCGGGTCGGGGAGGAGGTCCTGCCCCAAGTGGAGGAGTTTAAGTATCTCGGGATCTTGTTCACGAATGAGGGAAAACTGGAGCGTGAGATCGATAGGCGGATAGGTGCAGCGTCCGCAGTGAAGCGGGCGCTGTACCGGTCTGTCGTGGTGAAGAGAGAGCTGAGTCAAAAGGCAAAGCTCTCAATTTACCGATCGATCTACGTTCCCACCCTCATCTATGGTCATGAGCTTTGGGTTATGACCGAAAGAACAAGATCTCGGATACAAGCGGCTGAAATGAGTTTTCTCCGCAGGGTGGCTGGACTCTCCCTTAGAGATAGGGTGAGAAGCTCAGTCATCCGGGAGGGACTCGGAGTAGAGCCGCTGCTTCTCCACATCGAGAGGAGCCAGTTGAGGTGGCTCGGGCATCTGGTTAGGATGCCTCCTGGACGCCTCCCTGGTGAGGTGTTCCGGGCATGTCCCACCGGGAGGAGACCCAGAGGAAGACCCAGGACGCGCTGGAGGGACTATGTTTCTCGGCTGGCCTGGGAACGCCTTGGGATTCCCCCGGAGGAGCTGCTCCAAGTGGCTGGGGAGAGGGAAGTCTGGGCCTCCCTACTTAGGCTGCTACCCCCGCGACCCGACCCCGGATAAGCGGAAGAAGATGGATGGATGGATGGATAATTGTGAAACAAATTGAACTCCATAGTGAGGTCCCATTTTCATAATTTTATAGATTACAGTACACTAAAAAGTTGCACTGTGCCCTTGTTTTTCAATTTTGTAATTTATCGTTGTTTATTAAACTCTGAAAGCTATGTGAATTTGTTAATATTCTGTCCTAAAATGTGGTTAGATGTGCCCCTTTTTTTCTGAGCACCTGCCCCTTTAGTGGGCTTTGCACGTCCCTGCTTGTTGCCACTGTCTGAGTTAAAAACTGGTAACTTGAGTTTTTGAGTTCTCAGTTGAGAAACAAATCACAACAAACTGGTTTTGTGCCTCTAGGCAGGATTGATTTGTGGAGGTGACATGAGATTGACAGATACATGGGGGTATTGACATTTCAGAGGGGCTTGGCTGAGGAGTGTGTTGACTGAAAGGAATTTTGGGAATTACCGGTAGTTGTGTGGAAAAGTGAATTTCAGCAAGTGAGTGACTGCACACCATCGTACAGCTGCACATCGTACAGCTGCATCGTACAGCTCCAACCACTTCATCAAGTTTGCGGATGACACAACAGTGGTAGGTCTCATCAGCAACAACGATGAGACGGACTACAGGAACGAGGTGAGCCGCCTGGCCTTGTGGTGCGGACACAACAATCTCACTCTCAACGTGGAGAAGACAAAGGAGATTGTTGTGGACTTCAGGAAGAGGGATGCCCAACATGCTCCTCTGACCATCAACAGCACCGCAGTGGAGAGAGTGGACAGCACCAAGTTCCTGGGAGTGCACGTCTCAAAGGACCTGTCCTGGAGCAGGAACACTGCAGCACTGGCAAAGAAGGCTCACCAGCGTCTCTACTTTCTCCGCAAGCTGAAAAGGGCTGGAGCTTCAACCCCCATCATGAGCACCTTCTACAGAGGTGCCATAGAAAGTGTCCTGACCAGCTGCATCACTGTGTGGTTTGGTGCATGTACTGCATCCTGCCGCAAGAGCCTCCAGCGCATTGTGAGAGCAGCTGAGAAGATCGTGGGCACCTCCTTGCCCTCACTGCAGGACTTACACAGCAAACGCCTCACTCGGAAAGCCCACCGCATGGCAGGTGATCCCACACACCCACTACACAGCTGCTTCAGACTGCTGCCATCAGGAAGGAGACTGAGGAGTCTCCAGGCTCGAACCAGCAGACTGAGAGACAGCTCTGTTCATCAGGCAGTCAGAATGCTAAACACTCTGCCTGCTCTGCCTCCCCTCCCATTTGAACTGCCTTAACACTAAAACTTTCTCACATACTATCACTCAACACAAAGTTTTTAACACTAGACTCTGTGTCACCAAACGGGTTTTCACTAAACTCTCGGTCATGTGCTCATACAGTTTGCACTACTTCTCATACTTGCACTAATGTCTGTATTACATCACTGCCTATAATCATAATACTGTTTACATTCTCTGTTTACATTTATTAATACTGTTTACTTTTATTACTACTGCTTACATGTAATTACTACTGTTTACATTTATTTACACTACTCTAATATCTACACCACTGCTGGTACATATACAGTGTGCTCTGAACGGTCTTATTTAGGGATGCCCAATGTGCCTTACTGCATATGCCACTTTTTGCCTCTACAACAACATCAACTACTACCTCATACATATACTGTGTACATTGACTCATACGCTGCTTTGCCACTTTGCAAATGTCAATGCTAGAAACCTTTAGTTTATTTTAGTTATACTTTTTATACTCTTTTTTTATACCACTATGCAAAAAAAAAAAAAAAAAAAACAACTCAGGACAGTGTTAGTTTTACTATTTTTATGCTTATGTCTATTATTATATGTTTCAGTGTTTCAATGTTTAGATGTTTACTGTTGCACCGAGGGACTGAGAGAAACGCAATTTCGGTCCTGTGTATGTCCTGCACTGTACATATTGCAGATCTGACAATAAAGTTGACTTTGACTTTGACTTTGAGTTTCAGCAAGTGAGTTTCAGTAAGTGGATAGACCACCAGGGGAGACATACACACACACAAACACGGCTAGGTGGAACAGTGGCCGTACGTGTTTCCATCAAGGCTTCTTGATGCACATTTTGAAGTGTCGCATCGGAAAAACTGAATGGAAATGGCACGATTTGAGTTTTAACTTCCTCTAATTCGCAAAAAGAGTTGATACGCTCGCTTGGGGTGGTTTTGGGGTTTTCGAGTCAGAGCCGACGCGCAAAACGAGAGATGAAAACAGATTTGCCGACTCGGTTCTACCGTAGCGAACATTTGCGTCACGTGACTTCGTCTCCGGACAACATGTAACATCGCTGAAAACTAGTTGGCATGACAGAATAAATACAACTTGCCCGATAGCAACACATACCTGAAATATTCTCTCCATTTTGCCGAGATGTGTGGTCGGGCATCTGTTTTCAACCGCTACTTCCTGTTTACTGTAGACACGCATAACGCTGACGTAATGACGCTGACGTCTGACGTAATGTCGCTTTGCGTGACCTGATGGATGTGTTTCAGGCCAGTTGAGAGAGATACTTCTGATTCGCATTAATTTTTGTTTGCATTTTTGGGTTCGCTCGGGGTTTGAATTGAAAACAGATGCAAACACGTTTAGTGACTTGATCAGATTTCAGAATTAGTTGGCCCCACCTGAAGAGGACTTCAGTGGTAATTTAGTACTATTACATAGACTTGATTGAATTAAATTAAATAGATGCTGTTTTGGGTTATGCATGACAAGCACATGGTGGACTATAGTAGAATTTATGAATTTAATATGACAGACATTTAATCATACTACCTCAACTCTTATGGAGTTTTAGTGGTCCTGGAAAGTGGAAAAAAAATATATATATTTAATAATGGATTTATAATGGAAGGTTTTATGATGAATATTGGGTTTTGATTTAGTTTAGTGTTTTTATTTTGAAATTGAGTGTTTTTACTTTGTAGAGTAGTTTGAAACCCCTTTTTGTACAAACAGGATGGCTCGTTTGAGGGGTAAATGCTGACAGATGTGATTGGCTAAAAGATAATTGATTTTGATAATTGTATTTAATAGGGTTTTTGAATCAGGACAAAATTTATGGATAAAGGATGTAAATCTGGCTAAACCCACAAAACACATACATTTGATAAGTCTCCACTAGACTAGCAGCTGAAGCTTATACATACACAAACATCTGAGTTTTGTATCTTGAGTCTCTGGTTTTTTGGATTGCCGGAACAGACACCAAGTGTACAGGTTGACTCTGAAACTAGGTCTGACCAATGTGACTTTTCTGAAAACACCGCTACTGAAACAACAAAGAAATGCACTGTCAAGTCAAGCAATGTGACTTTTCACTACTGAAGCAAAGAACTGTCAACAAACTGGAATGTATGTCATACGTGAACTTTTATGAAACTATGTCCAGATGAGGGTCCTGGATTTTGTCAAAACAGCAGGAACATCCAGTCAAGTCTTGCTGTATGCTGAGCTATGAACTACTGCCCACAGCTGAACGTGTCTCCAGACAAAGGGAGACAGCCTGAAAGTCTTACTGTATACTGAACTATGAACTGCTGCCCACAGTTGAACATATCTCCTGACAAAGGGAGACAGCATGAAGACAAAGAGCCGTGTGGTCCAACTATCCAAAGTCACTAACGTCAACTGCAGTCTGGCGAAGGTGTTCAACCCCACATTTGGTCTAAGGGTCATCCAAAGACTTCAGCGTCATGGTCAAAACTGCAGTTTGCTTTGATAAAAAACGTTCACTAAGCTCATTTTTCAAGATATGCCAGAAGCATGTCACATGATTTTTAGTGTACTGAATGTGGGTCTGCTGGACTGCTTGCCTTTTTCCAATACTCTGAAATGAAAATTGTTTTATAAACTCAAAACCTTGTATAAAGTTGAAATCATACATTTTGACTTTTTGTTTTTACAGATAAAGTGGTCACAGAGATTCACAAGAGACCTGTACAAAAATCCTGAAATTGATGGAGTTTCCTAAAACATCTGTCCATTTTTACTTTTGAACTGAGATAACTGGTTTGTTTGAATTGTTTAAAAAGGGATTTAAATTTATGTAATTGTTGATTGTTTAGATTAAAATGATATAGGAATGGAATGGAATTTAGTTTTATGATTCTAAGTCCTAGTTTTATATTTAAACTGTTTAAAAGGAGGGATTGTAAAAGATGACATTCATAGCATTTAAAAGATAATAAATAAAAAAATAAAAAAATAATAAAAAATAAAAAACGACATTTATAGCATTTAAAAGACAATTTAAAAGATGATTGATAACTACACTGACACAGATGACATTCATAGCATTTAAAAGATAATAAATAAATAAATAAATAAATAATAATAAAAAAATGACATTTATAGCATTTAAAAGATAATTTAAAAGATGATTGATAACTACACTGACACCTATACAAACGACATTGCTTTTGTATATATCTAACCAAAACATTTTCTCTTTCCCCTGTTGAAATATGCACAGATCCAAGAAACCTAGGGGGACGCCCCGAAAAACTAACTAGACGAAGATTTTAACTAAGACAACAGGATCAAACCACAGGTCCCTAAGGTGGACTTGATCAGGGTTTGATTGGAGATGTTGGTAGTTCTACATTTGTTATGACTTGGAAACATTTTAATGTTTCATTGTATTTTTATGGGTAAGGTGATCATTTGAATTATATGTTTTGCTCATGCGTCAATGAAGTTCCTTCCACAGACTCCATGAGGTAAGCAAAAATTAATAATAATAATTAATTGTCTATGCCGGGATCCCTGACGATCCTGTTTTGAACTCAGAAACTAAACTGAGTAATGGCATAAGTTTTTGGGAAAATGTTCTATTGTTGAGGTGATTTGTCTAAAACTAATACTAAAAAACTAACACTTTACTAATACGGGTGTGGGAATTAAAAATATGTAAACATTATTTGTGCATTTGTACTAATTTTGATTCTGCTCAGGTCATGCTGAGGGAGTTTGGCCCCACCCAGGAGACTGGTTTTGTCGGGGACCCCTGCTGGAAGCACTGAGAGTCGAAACGCTGGCTAAAGACCATCTCGGGGCAGGATGATACCGGAGATGGAACAGCAGGATTCCAGAATCTTCCATGGGCTGCCCTGTCACAGCAGGATCTCTGATGTTGAGCATGTATCTGCATCAGATGCGACGTCCAGAGTATGCCAACTTGCCGAGAGAAAATGCAGAACGATTTTAGCCATTATGCATTCCGTTTTTGGTCTATAAAAGACCTAGCTCACAAAAGAGCTTTTTCTTTGTTATGTGTTTCAATAATTGATTTCCCACACTTTAAGAGTTGGTTCGAGAAAGTTTTTTTTTTGTGAAAGAAACCTTTTACTGGTTAAACACTTTATTTTTAGTTTAAAGCTTTTTAAGTTTTTTAATTATTTTAATTTAAAATTTCTTTTAAGTTTATTTTTATTTTATTTTAGATTTCTTTAAGTTTATTTTTAGTTTAAATTTTTGTTCTCAACCTATTTCAGTTTAAACTCCAAGCTTCTTTGAATTATTTTTGTTAGAAAGTTTTTAGGTGTTTAAATAAGTTTTAAGCCTCTTGAAGTTTCTAAATGTTATTACTCTACTGCCCACAAAAACTTGTAAAAGATGAGCCTAAATTGTTGCAAAATGGCCGCCGCCAGTGAGGGCCTGGGGTGATGGAAATGTTTTCCTTTAAAAAGTTTGGACCCAGAGGTTTTTTCATTCCATCCATCTTTAATGTTAAACAGTTTTAAATGATAAAACAGGACCGAGATGTTAGAGTATTCAAATGTTTATCATCTAAAACTATAACATCTTCTAAAAGCTTATAACATCAAACAAGTACATGGTCACTCCCTGAGAAATAGTTTTCATTACACAATACTTGCTTACTGAAACCGCTTTGTCTCAAAAACACCAAAATAATGTTTTCCTTTGTTTCAGTACTTGTTTGGCCAAAACTGACCAAGAGCCATTGTGTGAAAGTTGTTTGAACCTGTATTTCTTGTAAACTGCTACCCACCGAAATGAATAAAAGGCTGAAACGATCATTGCTAAGGCGGGACTCGTCCTCCGACTTTTTAGGAGACGTTTCCCCTCTTTGCAAAGATGAAAATGAAATGCTAACTGTTGTCAATTGTGTGATTCCTTTTAGTAAAAGTTGTTGCAGGGTTTGATCTGAAAACCCATCAATGGATTTAGATGGAGATGATTTATGACCTCCATCTGTTTCGTCTACTACATCCCCTTCTCCAAAAACAACTGGTTCTTTAACAGTTTTTTTAATTTTAAGCAAACTGCATCTATTACGTCTAATTATTTGTCCTTCCTCAGTTTTTACTGTAAAAGCTCGAGGTGCAACTTCTTAAAGAACATTAGCTTTGGTCACCCATCTACCAGAATCTTCAATTCTGACAATGTCATTTCTGTTGAGAAGCGGAAGCTGCTTTGTTGTTTTGTCATACACATGCTTTTGTTTAGCTTTCAAAGATCTTAGCTTTCGATGTAGTTTTGGAATCTTTCTCACTTTTGTGTAACATGGTTTATGTTTATTAATGTTTGTTCTGGCAAACTACCTGGCTGCTGCTCCTCCCTGTCACTCCTGTCTGCTGCTCAGTGAGGAGGCCCAGGTGGGACCAATTAGCAATCAATGTAAGCAGTATTTCTGGAGGTGACAAATCTGTCACTCTTGTTTGGACTGAGACTGCAGAACCAGGGTAAGCAGTGAAGCTCACCTGTAATTATATCTGTGCAAACAGCCTACTGCAACCTATGAAGGACAGCCGGTAAGCACCATATTGCTGTAGATTGATCAAATTTACCAAAGCAGTGCATGGACTCTTGATTGTAGTGTGGAGTAGAGTTGTGTTTCATGTGGTTGAGTATTTTGTAATTATATTTTGTAAAAAAGGAAAAGTAAAAGAAAAAAAATAAGAAGAAAATACACTTGGAGTTCAATGTTTGTGATTTGGTAGATATTGTTGAAAAAGCACTAGGGGATTTGTCTAGGGAAAATATTTATCCAAACATGTATTTAAATCTGATTGATTATTTCTTTATGTAGTTATATATTTATCTATTCATGTGTAGAATTATGACTAAAGTGCTTTAATTATGAGAAAAAAATGAACAAACATTTTGGTAAATGTGCTAATTATATAGTTGAAAAAATTGTTGAAAATAATGTCACAATATGTTTATTTTGTTATTTAAGCGAGTAATAGCCGTATTTGTATTTTCTTTTGAGGTTTTTCAGCTAACTGAAGCCTAACTGAAGCTAACTGAAGCCTAACTGAAGCTAACTGAAGCCTAACTGAAGCCTAACTGAAGCTAACTGAAGCTAACTGAAGCCTAACTGAAGCTAACTGAAGCCTAACTGAAGCTAACTGAAGCTGAACTGAAGCTAACTGAAGCTAACTGCAGATAACTAACTGCCTGCCCAAGAACCCTTAGACCTTCAATAAATGTGGATCAACAAATATCAAGGCTTCAATGAGTGAAATCCTGTTTTATAACTTCAATGTAGAGGCTATCCTTTTCAAGTGGGGAATGCACAAGATAAAAAACCCAAAGAACTTGACACTGAAAAACCGCAGTCTAAAGACTGGAGTGATACTAAAATTTGGTCAGCAAGCCCAGACGTGGCCACGGAGGACTAAATCAAGGTTGTTCTATTGCCTATACTGCTAAA
>JBBPBX010100476.1:0-12354 GCA_038048925.1 Garcialebias charrua | reverse complement strand
CGGGCATTTATATATTAGCCTGACCTTTTGACCTTTAGAGGTTAGAGGGCCTGTTGAGGCACTTAGAAACGTTGAAAAGGGCAGAAACTCACAGGACTTGATCAGCGTATCACCCTGACTGCGTGCTGTGTGTTTGGGGTCAATTCTCATTTTCCTTGACCTTTTGACCTTTCAACATCGGAAGGTCATAGCTCCTCTTAAAAAGCTCGCAAAGGGCTGAAACTCACAGGGCCTGATCAGCTAGACCCCCTGACAACACTCAGTGAGTCGTCCATTCACGCTATGATTTATGGGTACCTGAAATTTGACCAAAATCGGGTTTCTGGTTCAACCTCTAAACGGAGGCCTAGAGTCACAAAACTCGCAGGGTGTGGTCGACATGAGGTCACGACCTAGCTCGTGAATTTTTGTGTCTCTACATCTTTTACCCTAGGATTTATGGGTACTTGTATTTTGGACGAATCTGGGGTGAACCCCGCTTAGTTTAACACCCTAAACGGTGTCCGATCTGAGCGGGGTCAACGCCTACGCATCCGTCAGAGGCCCGAGAACAACATACTCAAAAATCAGCCTCCTAGCACCTTTCTAAAAAAATGAACTGGGATTGTTTCTGACCATGTCAAAACACTGTGTTGGATTACGAACGTTACCCCATCCATGATCCCAGGCTGGAAACATGAAAAAACAGTTATGAAAAAAATGACAAGATGGATGTGTTCCACTCTCCCCCCAATGTTGACACCTCAAATCTGGGGTCCCTAAACGCTTTTGTTCCCGAGTTAGGAACTTAAATAATGTTGGCCCCCAAAAACTGCCTTTTCTGAACATATTTTGTAAATTCGGACCCTTTCCCGTGCACATACGTGCATGAACCTTTCACACTCTTTTAGGGCTTACTCCATGTACATGTGATTCAAATCTGGAGTCTCCAGGACTTCGGGATCCTGAGTTATGAGTTTTTTTCTGCAACACTATTTTTCACAAAAAATACACCTGACTGGCCTTTGCGGGCCGTTTGGTGGTCTTATGGTGCACGTAGGAAGGCCAAATTTTCAGGGTAGATGCGGCCTATCCTGATCTAGATCTCAAGCAAATTTGGTCCAGTTCCTTGCTTCCTACAGAGAGATACAGGCTGCAGAAGATGTAAAAAAAAGTGGCGGGAATTGTCCACAGGCCTCCGCTTGTTCAAAAGTTAATTAAGGTACCTTACCTTTGACCTAGCATCACCAAATTGACAGGATCTCTTAAGCGCAACCGTTTCTACCAGTTTCTATAGTTTTGTGGCTCTGGTCAATTCCTGTGGCCCGTGGCGGCCCGATGAACACAGACCTAAATGCAATGTAAGTCAATGGGCAATGTAAGTTAATGGGCCTACAGCTCCAATTTTGCGGGTTAATTGTAGTGCCGAGGAAGGGAATTTTGTGTTCCTAGCTGCTTTCTTCTATGAATTACGGGCATTTATATATTAGCCTGACCTTTTGACCTTTAGAGGTTAGAGGGCCTGTTGAGGCACTTAGAAATTTTGAAAAGGGCAGAAACTCACAGGACTTGATCAGCGTATCACCCTGACTGCGTGCACTGGCTGTCTCAAAACTTCCTCCACCTAAACACAGATAAAACTGAATGCATTTTATTTGGTGTACACGGTGACGCCAGCAACATCCTTCCCAGTCCCAATTTTGGTCTTCCCCTCCCCCACTTCAACCCGGTAGTTAGAAATCTTGGAGTGCAGCTTGACTCCAACTTAAAGTTTGATAAACAGATCAGTTCTGTTGTCAAAACCAGCTTCTTTCAGCTCCGTCTGCTCTCTAAAGTAAAGTCACTCCTCAGCCATAGTGATCTGGAGAAGGCCATTCATGCCTTTGTGACATCCAGACTTTACTATTGTAATGCTTTGTATGTTGGTATTAATCAATCCTCCATCTCCCGTTTACAGCTTGTTCAAAACTCTGCCGCCCGCTTTTTGACCAACACACGGAAATATGAACACATCACTCCTGTCCTGAATAAAAATGGATTCCAATCTTACATTTGAATATCACATTAAGCATCTGTTTAAAACTTGCTTCTTCCATCTTCGAAACAAATACAGCCACACTGCTGCTACTGGACAAAAACTTGATTAGTTAGATTGTAAACAGTCTGTTGCTGCTTATTGTTCTGACTGTTATTGTATTTATTAGGATTTTTATTATTGTTAATATAGTTTATTTATTGTAGAGTGCTGGTTATTTAAAATATCATCCAAATGAGTCACTTTTATTTATTACTACAATACAATACAAACATATTTTTGGCATATTTTCAAAATAAACATTTTGTAAGTCTTTATTTTGTCTTTTTTTTTGTACCAAAAATAAACCGAAAATAAACCGAACCGAGCCCTCCTTGTAGTTGAACCGAACCGAAATGTGATTTTAGCGTACCGTTACACCCCTAGTGTCTGGGCTCTGCAGTAGAGATAGGGCGAGAAGCATGATCATCCTTGAGGGACTCAGAGTAGAGCTGCTGCTCCTCCATGTTCAGAGGAGCCAGCTGAGGTGGCTCGGGCATCTGGTCAGGATGCCTCCTGGACACCTCCCTAGTGAGGTGTTCCAGACACGTCCCACCAGGAGGAGGCCAGGAGGAAGACCCAGGACACGCTGGAGGGACTATGTTTCTCAGCTGGCCTGGGAATGCCTTGGGATTCCCCCAGAGGAGCTGGCCCAAGTGGCTGGGGAGAGTGAAGTCTGGGCCTCCCTGCTTAGGCTGCCACCCCCACAATCTTATCCCGGATAAGCGGTAGAAAATGGATTGATGGATGGATGGATGGATGGATGGATGGACACAGCTCTCACACATCTGGACACGAAGGACTCCTATGTTAGAATGTTGTTCATCGACTTCAGCTCGGCATTTAACACCATCATCCCCCAACAGCTCATCCTTAAACTGGACAGTCTGGGGCTGAACACCTCAATGTGTAACTGGCTGCTAGACTTCCTGACCGGGAGACCACAGACAGTGCGGGTCGGGAGTAACACATCTAGCACCATCACATTGAACACAGGGGCCCCACAAGGATGTGTGCTGAGCCCCCTTCTATTCACCCTGCTAACACACGACTGCACACCATCGTACAGCTCCAACCACTTCATCAAGTTTGCGGACGACACAACAGTGGTGGGTCTCATCAGCAACAACGATGAGACGGACTACAGGAACGAGGTGAGCCGCCTGGCCTTGTGGTGCGGACACAACAATCTCACTCTCAACGTGGAGAAGACAAAGGAGATTGTTGTGGACTTCAGGAAGAAGGATGCCCAACATGCCCCTCTGACCATCAACAGCACCGCAGTGGAGAGAGTAGACAGCACCAAGTTCCTGGGAGTGCACGTCTCAAAGGACCTGTCCTGGAGCAGGAACACTGCAGCACTGGCAAAGAAGGCTCACCAGCGTCTCTACTTTCTCCGCAAGCTGAAAAGGGCTGGAGCTTCAACCCCCATCATGAGCACCTTCTACAGAGGTGCCATAGAAAGTGTCCTGACCAGCTGCATCACTGTGTGGTTTGGTGCATGTACTGCATCCTGCCGCAAGAGCCTCCAGCGCATTGTGAGAGCAGCTGAGAAGATCGTGGGCACCTCCTTGCCCTCACTGCAGGACTTACACAGCAAACGCCTCACTCGGAAAGCCCACTGCATGGCAGGTGATCCCACACACCCACTACACAGCTGCTTCAGACTGCTGCCATCAGGGAGGAGACTGAGGAGTCTCCAGGCTCGAACCAGCAGACTGAGAGACAGCTCTGTTCATCAGGCAGTCAGAATGCTAAACACTCTGCCTGCTCTGCCCCCCCTCCCATTTGAACTGCCTTAACACTAAAACTTTCTCACACATTACCACTCAACACAAAGTTTTTAACACTGGACTCTGTGTCATCAAACGGGTTATTCACTAAACTCTCGGTCATGTGCTCATACAGTTTGCACTACTTCTCATACTTGCACTAATGTTTGTATTACATCACTGCCTATAATCATAATACTGTTTACATTCTCTGTTTACATTTATTAATACTGTTTACTTTTATTACTACTGCTTACATGTAATTACTACTGTTTACATTTACACTACTCTAATATCTACACCACTGCTGGTACATATACAGTGTGCTCTGAACGGTCTTATTTAGGGATGCCCAATGTGCCTTACTGCATATGCCACTTTTTGCCTCTATAACAACATCAACTACTACCTCATACATATACTGTGTACATTAACTCATACGCTGCTTTGCCACTTTGCAAATGTCAATGCTAGAAACCTTTAGTTTATTTTAGTTATACTTTTTATACTCTTTTTTTATACTAGTATGCAAAAACTCAGGACAGTATTATGTTCATTAAATGTTTAATGTTTTAGTTTTAGAGTTGGTGTAAATTTTCATACTCTTATACCACTATGCAAAAAACTCAGGACAGTGTTAGTTTTACTATTTTATGCTTATGTCTATTATTATATGTTTCAGTGTTTCAATGTTTAGATGTTTACTGTTGCACCGAGGGACTGAGAGAAACGCAATTTCGGTCCTGTGTATGTCCTGTACAGTACATATTGCAGATCTGACAATAAAGTTGACTTTGACTTTTGACTTTGATGTACCTATAAGTGCCTAAATGGCCTCGCACCCCTCTACCTCTCTGAGCTTCTGGAACCATATTCATTCATTCATTCAACCTTTATTTATACAGGCTAGCCTCGTTGAGCCACGGGGACTCATTTACAAGAGGGACCTGTCTCACTCACACCCAGGGTCAATTTAGAGTTACCAATCAGCCTAACATACATGTTTTTGGACTGTGGGAGGAAACCGGAGCACCCGGAGAAAACCCACGCATGCACGGAGAGAACATGCAAACTCCACCCAGAAAGACCCCCAGACCAGGATTTGAACCAGGGACCTGCTCGCTGAGAGGCAGCAGCTCTACCAGTTGTGCCACCGTGCTGCCATATGTTCCCTCTCTGGGCCCTGAGATCATGAGATCATCCGATCAGCTGCCTTTGGCTGTTCCAAAAACTAGACCGAAGCTCAGAGGAGATTGGGCGTTTTCAGTCATCGTCCCCAAACTCTGGAGCAACCTGTCCCCCAACATTAGGCAGGCCACCTTCCTTCCTGTGTTCAAATCCATGCTAAACACTAATCTGTTTCCTCTGGTGTTTCACACTTTGTGAGCTGATGTAGTATATTTTGTCCTGTGTTTTCATTTTCAATGCTTTTAATTTTTTGTATTACTTTTAGTTTTTACTTTTAGTTACTTTTATTTCTAGGCGCAGCCAAGGTGTTGAGAGGATCCGTTTTGGTGGCCTTGGAATCGCTTCTCTGTTTTTTGCAGATGATGTGGCCCTATTGGCTTCATCAGATCGTGATCTACAGCTTTCGCTGGAGCGGTTTGCAGCCGAGTGTGATACGGCCGGGATGAGGATCAGTTCCTCCAAATCCGAGGCCATGGTCTTGAGCCGGAAAAGGGTAGCATGCCCTCTCCGGGTCGGGGAGGAGGTCCTGCCCCAAGTGGAGGAGTTTAAGTATCTCGGGGTCTTGTTCACGAATGAGGGAAAACTGGAGCGTGAGATCGATAGGCGGATAGGTGCAGCATCCGCAGTGAAGCGGGCGCTGTACCGGTCTGTCGTGGTGAAGAGAGAGCTGAGTCAAAAGGCAAAGCTCTCAATTTACCGATCGATCTACGTTCCCACCCTCATCTATGGTCATGAGCTAAGTCTGGTCCTCTGGACATTCAAAAAACAAAACAAAACAAAGCAAAAAACAACAACTGTAGAAACGTTTCGTCTTTCGTCCAAAAGACTTCCTCAGTCTGAGAAGCTGTATTCAGCTCAGTCTTATATATAGCACCCTCTCACAGTGTTACAAAACCAGTTTGCTGATGACTGTCGAAACCAGCTGCTCACATGATCAAGGAGGACCATCAGCTTGACGATGGATCGTTAGCACCCGGGCAGCACGGTGGTACAACTGGTAGAGCTGCTGCCTCTCAGCGAGAAGGTTGCCGGTTCAAATCCCGGTCCGGGGGCCTTTCTGGGTGGAGTTTGCATGTTCTCCCCGTGCATGCGTGGGTTTCCTCCGGGTACTCCGGTTTCCTCCCACAGACCAAAAAACATGCATGTTATGCTGATTGGTGACTCTAAATTGACCCTAGGTGTGAGTGAGTGAGTGGATGGTTGTTTGGTGTGAGTGAGACAGGTCCCTCTTGTAAATGAGTCCCCGTGACTCAACGAGGCTAGCCTGTATAAATAAAGGTTGAATGAATGAATGAAAAAGCACCCTGATGGTTGTTTGCTATTCACAGAGGGCTGAGTGATACTAGCAATAACAGCATTGTAAGAGGGGGACAGTTGAACCCGGAGGCCTCCACCCCTCTTTAATGATGGACGGTTTCTTTTCACAAAGATGGCCTCTTTTACTCCTTTCTCAAACCATCGTTCCTCTCTATCAAGGATGTGAACATCTTCATCCCTGAAAGAGTGACCGCTGGCCTGGAGATGAGTGTAGACCGCAGAGTCCTGACCTGATGAAGTTGATCTTCTGTGCTGGGCCATCCTTTTGGCCAGTGGCTGTTTAGTTTCCCCAATATAAGACTGATCACAGCCCTCCTGACACTGAACAGCATACACAATATTACTCTGTCTGTGCCGGGGGACTGGATCTTTGGGATGAACCAGTCTTTGCCGTAATGTATGTAATCTATCCGTATGTTGCGGGAGTGTTGGAGACATTGAGACGTTTATTTTCTAAACACAACGTCCCAGTGGCTTTTAAACCCCAAAATACATTACGGCAAAGACTGGTTCATCCCAAAGATCCAGTCCCCCGGCACAAACAGAGAAATATTGTGTATGCTGTTCAGTGTCAAGAGGGCTGTGATGGTAAATAGTTCAGACATGGTTGGGAAACATCTCCAAAACTTGCTCTGTGCTGTTCATCATTCTTTAGTTTGTAGCAGGTCGCTTTTGTAAATGAGCCCTCGAGGCTCAATGAGATTTACCTAACTAAATAAAGGTTGAATGAATGAAAAAAAGCTGACTCATTCAACAGACGAACATCCCCCACATCCCATTAACATTGGAATGTGAGATTCCTCACCTAGATTATTGAGCATGCATCAGGGCAATGTGGGGGGGGGGGTTGCTACTCAAAGGGACTCAGAGAGACAAAAAGACATAGATCTTTTTCATGATACATGTATTCTAATTCTTTGGGATGTACTGTATATGTATTGCTATAAACACAAATAATTTTATGGTATTTTTAAAGGTTGTTCCACTTTTATTAAATAATTTAAGCTTTGTTCTTAGGTGGAAAGCAATTTCATCTGTCCAGAAAAAAAACCTGACTGAAATGCAGAACCACTCTGATCATGCTAAGGACAGCTTCTCAGATAGAGAGGAGCTTCACATAATTCAACTTCCAAATCCTGTCAAAACACACGTGATTTACGGCTTTCACTGGAGCGGTTTGCAGCCGAGTGTGATGCGGCCGGGATGAGGATCAGTTCCTCCAAATCCGAGGCCATGGTCTTGAGCCGGAAAAGGGTAGCATGCCCTCTCCGGGTCGGGGATGAGGTCCTGCCCCAAGTGGAGGAGTTTAAGTATCTTGGGATCTTGTTCACAAATGAGGGAAAACTGGACCTTGAGATCGATAGGCGGATAGGTGCAGCGTCCGCAGTGAAGCGGGCGCTGTACCGGTCTGTCGTGGTGAAGAGAGAGCTGAGTCAAAAGGCAAAGCTCTCAATTTACCGATCGATCTACGTTCCCACCCTCATCTATGGTCATGAGCTTTGGGTTATGACCGAAAGAACAAGATCTCGGATACAAGCGGCTGAAATGAGTTTTCTCCGCAGGGTGGCTGGACTCTCCCTTAGAGATAGGGTGAGAAGCTCAGTCATCCGGGAGGGACTCGGAGTAGAGCCGCTGCTTCTCCACATCGAGAGGAGCCAGTTGAGGTGGCTCGGGCATCTGGTTAGGATGCCTCCTGGACGCCTCCCTGGTGAGGTGTTCCGGGCATGTCCCACCGGGAGGAGACCCAGAGGAAGACCCAGGACACGCTGGAGGGACTATGTTTCTCGGCTGGCCTGGGAACGCCTTGGGATTCCCCCAGAGGAGCTGCTCCAAGTGGCTGGGGAGAGGGAAGTCTGTGCCTCCCTACTTAGGCTGCTACCCCCGCGACCCGACCCCGGATAAGCAGAAGAAGATGGATGGATGGATGGATGGGTTTATCTGAGGAAAATTTAAGATTAACATTGAATGAAATCATCAGGTGATCAGTAAATGGGAGTTCATCAGAAGAACAGTTAAGAGGAGAAAGAATGAAGAGTTTAACTTAGCAGAGTCCTGCTTGATTAATAATCCAAACTAGTATTTCTAAATTGTGAACTATAAAATGTAGTAATACTGTATTCAGGTGACAATGTACTCTGCTGAGACTTATACTTCATGTGATGTGTTCTGCTCCCAGCTCAAAGAGGCACTGTCTCCTGCTGACTAGAGGCGAACAGATTACCTGCTTCAGATGAAATATTAAGCAATGTGATTATGTGGTCACCTAATACTGTATACAGTGAGGACGGAGGTTGAGGAGCATCAAATGTAGAACCACTAGACTGAGGAACAGCTTCTACCCTGAGGCTGTTAGACTCATGAATGAATAAATAAAAATAAAATAAAAAATAAACACTGCAAAATATCACATCATGCTGATGTTGATCTGTTTTCTTGTTGCTGTGTTCATCTGTGACCATCTGCTCATACAGACTCATGTTTGTGCTGCTGTTTATAATGATGTTTTTCCACTATATTAGGGCTTAGTGTATTACTAGTTTATGTTTTTCTTAGTTAATCCTAGATGTTATTACTGTTTTTCTCTTGCATTTGTTGTTGGATGTAACTGGGACCCCGTGTACATAATCTCGTTTTCATCACATGTACCACATGCGGTGCAAATGACAATAAAGACTCTCTGACTCTGACTCTCTGACTCTGAAACTGTCTGTCTGACTCCTGCGACAGTCTTTGGGAGGTGTGGTACTCATTTAAAAGTCTGGGAGTCGTGGCTCATCAGCCAGTTATCCAATCAGAGCTGTGTATCCTAAAGCTTGCAAGCTGCAAGGTGAGTTGGTGCAAGCAAACTTTCAGTTCTGCAATTTCCAGCTAGAGGATGGATACATTACAGTCTCACCACAAGAAATGTGCTGAACAATTAATCAAAACAAAGGTAAGACAGAATGTTTTGCTTTGTGATTTTAATTTCTGTATTTTATTTTTTATTTTTTTTTAACCAGTGTAGCCTGGACAGTGTAATATTGGACTCTTTGCTAGTTCAGGCTTGAAGCAACAAAATATTAACTGAAATGCTTTCTGCATGACAAGTTTAGTTGACTTTTGCTAAAAAAAAAAAAAACAATTGCCGGAAAATGTGACTACATGTTTAGACTTGCATGTAAGAAGCGTTTTGTGTATGTGTGTGTGTGAGAGAGAAATTAATCTTTTCTTTTCTACTTTTTAGGTAAAATCTTACAAAATAGAAACATCATACATTATTGATGACTTCAGTAAAAATCAACCATCTTCAGGTAATCATCATTTCAATGCTGCAAATTTTAAAGCTGTTTTTTTAAGTTAAAACTATTAATATTGACAAAGTTGAGACTTTTATGGCAAGAAAGTTCATGCTCTATAATCCAGGTACCAAAGCCAATAATTTTCAGTCGGGTCATCTGGAAAGTTAATTAATGATAAGCTAGTCTAAAGAGATGTGTTTTCAGAGCAGTCTTGAACAGAGAAAAGGAAGTAGCGATTCAAAGGTCTGGCGGTAGAAAGTTCCAGAGGTAAGGGGCAGAGCAGGTGAAGGCCCTGCTCCCCGTGGTGGAGAGGCGGGCAGGGGGTGCATGGAGATGCAGCCAAGAGGAGGATCTGAGAGAGCGTGATGGGATGGAGATTTGTACGAGATCAGATAGATAAGGAGGGGCATGGTAAATGGATGGTAAATGGCGCTTATTTATATAGCGCTTTCCAGCTCCCTATGAGGGGCCCCAAAGCGCTTTACAATACCAACCATCCACCCATTCATACACACATTCATACACCGGTAGCGGCAGACTGCCATGCAAGGCGCTATCCAGTCCTGATGGGTTTCTGCTGGGGGAAAAAAGAGGATGCCAGATTGTTGCTATCAATTCTGCTTTTGTTTTGGGTTCCAGTTTTCACGATTTAAAAAGGTTACTGGTTACTGACTGAGAATCTTCAACAGCATAGTGGTTGGTAATTTTGTGCTATGGTCAGTTGTCGGTAGTCAGACTACGGTCAGATTATTGGTCACATAAGTGGATATTTCAGCCTAAAATTGAGTTTTTGGTTGGAGTTCGGCTGATTTATAAATCAGTTGTTGGATTATGTGGAAGTACTTTTTTTTATCCTGCTGAGCTGTTTCACTGCTGAATTATGGGGTTGGACATTTAAACAGTGGTTATGACCCAACTTTTATAAATATAGCAATATGCAGAACCACTTAATAAAGGAGCAATATAATTGAAAAGTTCATTTATTTCAGTAATTACATCACTGAGTTAAACACTGAATAACACACAGATTTTACAATCTTTTATTTGTTAAATATGACTATTTTGTGCTTACAGCCAACATTTGAATTTTTAATACAGAAATGTGAGCTTAATGAAAAGCATGTTTAATAAATGTTTAAAGTTAGTTGTGTAATGATGAGGCTCATTAGAACAGAGATTGCAAGTTTTTGAATGACTGTTTAAGATACAGTATAGCCCTAATGTATCCTTATAATTGTAGGTCATATCATCCTGTAAACCCAAACCAAATCCACTGATTCGTGTTTTATTCCCATTTCATTCATTCATCCATCCATCCATCCATTTTTGTCCGCTTATCCGGGGTCGGGTTGCGGGGGTAGCAGCCTAAGTAGGGAGGCCCAGACTTCCCTCTCCCCAGCCACATGGAACAGCTCCTCTGGGGGAATCCCAAGGCGTTCCCAGGCCAGCCGAGAAACATAGTCCCTCCAGCGTGTCCTGGGTCTTCCTTTGGGTCTCCTCCCGGTGGGACATGCCCGGAACACCTCACCAGGGAGGCGTCCAGGAGGCATCCTAACCAGATGCCCGAGCCACCTCAACTGGCTCCTCTCGATGTGGAGAAGCAGCGGCTCTACTCCGAGTCCCTCCCGGATGACTGAGCTTCTCACCCTATCTCTAAGGGAGAGTCCAGACACCCTGCGGAGAAAACTCATTTCAGCCGCTTGTATCCGAGATCTCGTTCTTTCGGTCACAACCCAAAGCTCATGACCATAGATGAGGGTGGGAACGTAGATCGATCGGTAAATTGAGAGCTTTGCCTTTCGACTCAGCTCTCTCTTCACCACGACAGACCGGTACAGCGCCCGCTTCACTGCGGACGCTGCACCTATCCGCCTATCGATCTCACGCTCCAGTTTTCCCTCATTCGTGAACAAGACCCCGAGATACTTAAACTCCTCCACTTGGGGCAGGACCTCATCCCCGACCCGGAGAGGGCATGCTACCCTTTTCCGGCTCAAGACCATGGCCTCGGATTTGGAGGAACTGATCCTCATCCCGGCCGCATCACACTCGGCTGCAAACCGTTCCAGTGAAAGCTGTAGATCACGATCTGATGAAGCCAATAGGACCACATCATCTGCAAAAAACAGAGAAGCGATTCCAAGGCCACCAAAACGGATCCTCTCAACACCTTGGCTGCGCCTAGAAATTCTGTCCATAAAAGTTATGAACAGAATCGGTGACAAAGGGCAACCTTGGCGGAGTCCAACTCTCACCGGAAACGAGCCTGACTTACTGCCGGCAATGCGGACCAAGCTCTGACACCGGTCGTACAGGGACCTAACAGCCCATATCAATGGACCTGGTACCCCATGCTCCTGGACTACCCCCCACAGAACCCCCAGAGGGACGTGGTCGAATGCCTTTTCCAAGTCCACAAAGCACATGTAAACTGGTTGGGCAAACTCCCACGCGCCCTCCAGGACCCTGCTGAGGGTGTAGAGCTGGTCCAGTGTTCCACGACCAGCACGAAAACCACACTGATCCTCCTGAATCCGAGGTTCGACTATCCGACGGACCCTCCTCTCCAGAACCCCTGAATAGACCTTACCAGGGAGGCTTAAGAGTGTGATCCCCCTATAGTTGGAACACACCCTACGGTCCCCCTTTTTGAATAGGGGAACCACCACCCCAGTCTGCCAATCCAAGGGAACTGCCCCCGATGTCCACGCGATATTGCAGAGTAAGCCAACACAACCCCACAACA
>JBBPBX010100474.1:0-12355 GCA_038048925.1 Garcialebias charrua | reverse complement strand
CCTCCATGTTAAAAACTCTTCGTTTGACTCTTTGAAAACAAGCAATAAGGCTGCAGAGTAACACACTGGCTGCTAACTGCTATACACGCTCTCTCTAGCGGGGACCGCTTTTTTCAAGTGTGCAGTCGTCCGGTTTATTTAAGAGCCCGTAAATAAGTTTTTTCGTTGATAGATAATTAGTTATTAGCGGTACTGCATTTTAACAACAACGAAACATCGAACTCTAGTAGCCATTGTGCTGACATGAACTCAGGAAAAACCACCGTCACGTCTTTTATACTGAAGTGGGTGGAGCATCACCAGGGGTTGCTAGGTGAGGGGCTGGACTCAGGTTGGGGTGGGTTGTCCTGCAGCTTGTGACATCACAAGCGCCAGGATTTGAAAACGAGACGTTTATATCACAGAAAAATAAATATACTTAGAGTAAATATACCACTGGGTGCATTTTTTTGGCCCTAGGACTGTTTTTTTATGAAGTACATACCCAAAGTTGAGTAAAAAAACATTAAAAAGTTAATTTTGAATATGTGGTCCCCTTTAACAGGGTGAACTATATCTATAATTTAGGACCTTTATTCTAAAATGTTGCTGCTACGTTATTTCTTTCTTCTGTTTCAATGCATTTCTCAGCTGCTGATATGTCCCACTGTGCTACCTCCTTTCAGTTGATTCAGGTACTTTTAATATCAATTATGTCACTATAAAATTCAGAAAAAAGTGGGAAAAAAAGTGTTTTTGTTACTTCTTCATATTAACACATACAGTATTACCACAGCATTCAAATCCTATCCTATTTCTATGCTGATGATACAGTTGTTTACTGCCGAGCTAAAACAGTAGCTAAGGCTTTCCAGTTACTGCAATCCGCTTTTGACATCATCCAGTCAGATTTGTTCCGTCTCAAACTTGTCCTAAATGCTGATAAAACAAAAGGGATGTTTTTTTCAAATAGGAAGGCGGTTCCAGCAGATCCTCCTCTGATTTTATCTTCAAATGGTGTCCCTATTGAGTTTGTTGATTCCTATAAATATCTGGGTATCCTGATCGATTCACATCTCTCTTTTAAACTCCACGTGGAAAACCTAGTGAAGAAACTGAAAGTTAAACTGGGTTTCTTTTTCAGAAACAGATCATGTCTATCACTGAATGTCAGGAAACGCCTTGTGTCTGTGACTTTCCTTCCCTCCATTGATTACGGTGACATTCTCTACATGAATGCTCCTACAAGCACCCTGCGGATGTTGGATGTTGTCTATCATGGTGCACTAAGATTCATAACTGGTTGTGATTATCGTACCCACCACTGCACCCTGTATTCACTGGTTAACTGGACATCATTAACCTCACGCAGACTCTTCCACTGGTACATTTTCATCTTTAAATCACTTCTTGGTCTGCTGCCCTCATACATCTCCTCCTACATGTCTTTGCGTGAGTGCAGCTACAGTGTGCGCTCTCAGGACATGATTACCTGCAGTGTTCCGTCAGTGAGGACTGAACTTGGAAAAAGGGCCTTCTCCTACTCCGCTCCTGCTTCATGGAATATCTTACAAAAAGATCTGAAGCTCTCGACCTTGACTTCTCTAAATGGTTTTCAGAATCTGTTGGAATCCTGGCAAAAACCAATGCAGATTTGTTCCTGTCTTTGATTTTATACGTCTACCTTATAATGTTTTGCTAGTTTTTTGATACTTTGTTAAAAAAAAAAAAAAAAACTTTCTTTTGTTTTTTTCTCTCTTTTGTTTTCTATTGTTTATTGTTTGTTTGTTTATTGTTTATTGTTTAAGGAAATTCTACCACTGCTGTTCATTGTTCTTTAGTTTTAGCAGGTCGCTTTCGTAAATGAGCCCATGAGGTTCAAAAGATTTACCTGACTAAATAAAGGTTGAATGAATGAAAAAAAAAATCCCCCTTGGCCATTTCCGGCAAGCAATAAAATAAACCCCAAGTTTTGTAAGATTTCTAGCCATTTGTTTGATGAAGAATTAAAAAAAAAAACTAGATTATATAATTAAAAAAAAGTTTAGCAATAACCTTGTTGTAAAGGAGAACTAACCACTAAGAAGCAAGATTAAAAACAGAACTTTGTCACTTTTCTCTGCAGTTCACAAATACGTCTAGAACCTTAAGACAATGGGATGCCTCAAGGACCCTGCATACTCCATCCGAAGTGACAAAATCGGCTCTCATTGACGTAGCTGCATGACAAAAATGGCGTCATTTTGTTCTCAGAGCAGCCTCACCCACCCCTTCTCAACACTATGCACCAAGTATTGTGTGATTGGTCAGAATTTTGTGGGTGTGTTCCTCAATGTGGAAATGCACTTGGATATTCATTTGTATGACTCTTCAAACACACTGAGTTAACCAAACGGCCAGAAACTCCTGGATAGAGATTGTGCAAACATCATGTATGGAGGCGTCTGTCTCCTGAAAAGTTATTCATGATAGATTCGTAGACAAAACGTCAGATGCATGGACGGAGTGGAAACCCTGTCAGGAAGAAACCCATGCTGTGACGGATACTGCAGCAGGACGGGTTTCCCACGAGCTCTGTGCCTGTGTGTCATGGACAATGAAAGGTGTGTGTGAAAACAAACGTCCAGCAACCACGTGACCATGCATTAACTGTTCGACTCAGAATGGAGTATGCCAGGCCCTTTAGGTCTTTCCTTTGCCTGCCCAAGTTTCTCCACATGTTTGAGTAAGCCATGCCTGCGCTAACCAGACATCAATTCCATTGCATATACATTAGTTTTGTTGCCTCTTCTCGCCTTTTTTTCTATATGATCTGAAGGAATAAAGGTGACACCCGTTTTAGAGAAACTGTAGATGCTTCAGTGTGTGGTCATGGGCCATACTATTTGCATTGAAATAAACAAACAAACAAACAAATAGAACAGTGCTTGGAACCAGCCTTGCCAGATGTACAATAATGATCATATCCGTACCTAAGTTTGCCCCCTCTGTCTGGTGCACAATAAATATTTTAAAAATGTAATAATTTGCAATAATTTGACCACTTCAAAGATACAGCTACAGTGGTGCTTGAATGTTTGTGAACCCTTTAGCTTTTTATCCTGATGCATGATCAATAATCCAGGTAGAAAAATCTCAAACAGTTAAGTCAAGTCCTCTGGATGTAAAAAAAAACAAAAAAAACATGTAGAAATGTTTTGTCTTTCTTCTGAAAGACTTCTTCTTCTTTAGATTTTTCTATATTTCTGCATAAATATGACTTAAAACATCATCAGATTTTCACACAACTCCTAAAAAGAGAATCCAGTTAAACAAATGAGACAAAAATATTATACTTTGTCATTTATTTATTGAGGAAAATGATTCAATATTACATATTTGTGGGTGGTGAAAGTATGTGAACCTTTGCTTCAGTATCTGGTGTGAAACCCCCCCACCCCTGTGCAGCAATAACTGCAGCTAAACGTTTCTGGTAACTGTTGATCAGGTTAGGGTTTGCCGTGTCGGGCAAAANGCAGCAATAATTACGACTAAAAGTTTCTGGTAACTGTTGATCAGTTCTCCGGGTTGTAAGAGTTTTAGTCCATTCCTCTGTACAGAACAGCTTCAACTCTGGATGTTGGTGGTTTCCTCACATTTACTGCTGCTTCAGGTTCTTCCACAACATCTGGATTGGATTAAAGCCAGAACTTTGACTTGGTCATTCCAAAATTAGGGATGCACCGATCCACATTTCTCACTTCCGATCCGATACCAGTACTTAAAAACTGGGTATCGACCGATACCAATATTTTCCCAATACGATACTGTTCAGGTATGTGAAACTGTATAATGAAATTTTTGTACTGAGACTATTCATTTTAACATTGTGTGAGATAAACCCAATGAAGACACTCTTGAGCCTTACAACAGGAAACTCACAAACATTAACAGCACACAAGAGGCAGCTCTATACCACACACATGGCCTTCTCACTCATGGTGCAGCTGGAAAAACTTAAAAAAAACGCTAAGCATGATGGGAAAGACAACACAGCCCACTCCCCTTAACCACTAAGAGAGTGGATTTTGTTGTCTTTCTCATAATGCTTAGCGTTTTTTTAGTTTTTCAGCTTTAGGTGCAGCTGTAAAACTAAAAAAACACTAAGCATTATGGGAAAGATGTCCTTAGTGGTTAAGGTGAGTGGATTTTGTTGTCTTTCCCATAATGTTTAGCGTTTTAGTTTTCCAACTGCACCTAAACTGAAAAAAAAAACAAAAAAACTACTAAGCATTATGGGAAAGACAACGAAATCCACTCCCTTAGTTCATTCAACCTTTATTTATACAGGCTAGCCTCGTTGAGTCATGGGGACTCATTTACAAGAGGGACCTGTCTCACTCACACCAAACAACCATCCACTCTCACACTCACACCTAGGGTCAATTTAGAGTCACCAATCAGCCTAACGTGCATGTTTTTGGTCTGTGGGAGGAAACCGGAGTACCCGGAGGAAACCCACGCATGCACGGGGAGAACATGCAAACTCCACCCAGAAAGGCCCCCGGACCGGGATTTGAACCGGCAACCTTCTCGCTGAGAGGCAGCAGCTCTACCAGTTGTGCCACCGTGCTGCCCTTAGTGGTTAAGGGGAGTGGATTTTGTTGTCTTTCCCATAATGCTTAGCAGTTTTTTTAGTTTTCCAGCTGCACCTAAAGCTGGAAAACTAAAAAACTGCTAAGCATTATGGGAAAGACAACAAAATCCACTCCCTTAGTGGTTAAGGGGAGTGGATTTTGTTGTCTTTCCCATAATGCTTAGCGTTTTTTTAGTTTTCCAGCTGCACCTAAAGCTGGAAAAACTAAAAAACGCTAAGCATTATGGGAAAGACAACAAAATCCACTCTCTTAGTGGTTAAGGGGAGTGGGCTGTGTTGTCTTTCCCATCATGCTTAGTGGTTTTTAAGTTTTTCCAGCTGCACCATGAGTGAGAAGGCCATGTGTGTGGTATAGAGCTGCCTCTTGTGTGCTGTTAAAGGTAGTGAGTTTCCTGTTGTAAGGCTCAAGAGTGTCTTTATTGGGTTTAACTCACACAATGCTAAGACGACAGTCACAAAATGTGATGGAACACAAGTGCTCTTTGAAGCTGGATTGGAATTATTGTCAGGTTGGATCCAATACCCGATACTTAAATAATGCTCGTATCCGATACTGGATCGGATCAGCCCCATCCCTATCCAAAACATGAACTTTATTCTTCTTGAACATTCTTTGGTAGAACATATTATGTGCTGGGTCACTGTGTCACTGCATGACCTACCTTCTCTTCAGATTCAGTTCATGGACAGATGTTCTGACACTTTCCTTTAGAATTCTCTGATGTCATTCAGAATTCATTGTTCCATCAATGATGTCAAGCCGTCCTGGCCCAGATGCAGCAGAACAGGCCCAAACCATGATACTACCACCATCATGTTTCACAGATGGGATAAGGTTCATCTGCAGGAATGCAGAGTTTTCATTTCTCCAAACATTAAACTTTTCATTTGAACCCAAAAAGTTTCATTTTGGCCTCACTGTCCACAAAACGTTCTTCCAACAGTCTTCTGGTTTGCCCACGTGATCTCTATCAAACTGCAGGCGAGCAGGAATTTTATTTTTGGAGAGCAGAGGTTTCGCCTTCAACCTGCCATGAACCATTGTTGTTCAGTGTCTCCTTATGGTAGACTCATGAACATCAACATCAGTCAATGTGAGAGACCTTCAGTTGTTAGAAGTTACCCTGGGCTCCTTTGTGACCTCACAGACTATTCCACACTTTGCTCTCTGAGTGATCTTTGTTGGTCCACCACTCCTGGGGAGGTAACAATGGTCTTGATGTTCCTCCATTTGTCTACAATCTGTGTGACTGTGGATTGGTGGAGTCCAAACTCTTTACAGATGGTTTGTAACATTTTCCAGCCTGATGAGCATCAACAACTGTTTTTCTGAGCTCCTCAGAAATCTCCTTTGTTCCTCCATGATCCACTTCCACCAACATGTTGTGAAGAACAGACTTTGATAGATCCTGTTCTTTAAATCCAACAGGGTGTCCACTCACACCTGATCATCATCATTGATTGAAAACACCTGACTCTGTCACCTTCAGATTAACTGATAATCCCGGAGGTTCACATACTTTTACCATCACAAATATATAATACTGGATCATTGTCCTCAATAAATAAATGACCAAGTACAGTATAATGTTTTTGTCTCATTTGTTTAACTGGGTTCTTTGTACTTTTAGGACTAGTATGAAAATTTGATGATGTTTTAAGTCAAATGTATGCAGAAATATCACCATGTTTTACATATAACGGTACTCTTTTATAGTTATATTATTAATAATAATACCTGTTGAGATGAATAAGAATATCCTCCACCATTAAAATGCATGGCATGTATTGTTCTCTGTGCATTCCTTTGGCAGGCACCAATCATGAGTTGAATGAAACAAGCTTACAGTGTTCCATCTTCCCACAGTTTGTTAACATCATTTTCATCATTAGTCATGTATCTCATGTAGATCACAATCAGTTAAACTGATAAACACTCTTTAAAGCATCATTTCCAAATGTTTTCCTCACTTAATGTGACCAGCAGGTGTTAGGGATCCTGTGTGACTCCCATTTGCACTAGTCTTTACAAATCACATTATATATATAAAAAATGTGTCTTAATAAACAGCAACTCTTGTTTTAAACAGCATTTATAAAATAGTGTGGTGATATTAGAATGTGTGTTTGTAGGAATAAGTAGACAAATCATGTGATCTGTGGAGATCAAATTGTCTCTGCTATTTAATCTCAGGGGCGGTGCCAGGGGGGTCGCTAGGGGTCACTTGAGCACCCCCTGGAAAAGTCATAGCACCCCCAAGAAAATATCAGACTATTTTCTTTTTTATCTAAGTTAATATTATTTAATATTTGATTGTTGTGGTATTTTCCTAGCAAAACACAACTAATTAAAAAAAAAATGTATACTGAGTTTTAAAAAAAATCTGCTCTCACAACAGGAAATGAACCTCCAAACCGGACGTGAACCAGAAGTGAAAAAAGTTACTGAAAGTTTGGTAAACATTTGAAAAGTGCACACAATGCAAAAATGGACCATTTTCTGTTACCCAAATTGCCTAGAATGGAATCAGAGAAGGATGATTTTTTTTTTTTGGAAGCAGACTGTAGCCAACAAATAAACAATAATTTGGAAGAAGGATCAAGCCTACTGCCATAATTCCACATATGGAGAATGCTGCTAACGCTAGTGCTGGACAGCTGGAGGATGGAGCCAGCACCTTCAGCTTCCTTTGGACAGGTCCCGGTGAGTCCTCTTTGTGGTGTGTCCTGGTCTGATCCACCAGCAGAACCCCAGAAAGATGTGCCCTCAACACTGACCCGGTAAGGAGCAGAAACTGGTGACATGATGCCTCTGGTTATGCCATTTTTAGCTGATGCAACTTGATAAATCATTTCCTGGTTTGCAGTGATGATAAATGACTTCATCTGATCACATTAAATAAGCAAACTAGTTATTAAAAGAGTCAAACCTTGTCTAAATTCATGCGTGTACAGGAATCAAAATAATTCCCACTAAAAGAGTCAGTTTCTCCTTAGATAAGAGAATGAAGCCTTGAATGACTCATTATTTTGTTTGTTTATTATTGTTGTTGATTTTTAGTTTGATTATTTTTGTACTAAAACTCCAAAGACAACTTTGGTCTCTTCATTCCGATGAATATTCATTTGTTCTGGTATAAAACGCCCTGCAATTAACAGATTCTACTTCATTGACTGATTCTGATTATTAAAGCTGCTGTATGTAACATTTTTTATAAACATATTTCTTCACTCTGTCACTATCTCCTGACAGACTGATGTTAGCCAGGTAATCTCTGAAAAAAAAATATATATATGTATTGTCCCCTTGCTTCTCCAGGTGGTAAATAAGCATTTCTAAAAAGAAAAAGTGACCCGCCGTTTTCCAGCCAATAAAAACAGAGTTTGTAACCAGCCAATAAAAACAGAGCTTGAATTTGAATCGGCCAATAAAAACAGAGCTTGAATTTGAATTTCAGCAGAGAAAGGGGTAACAGAGCCATATATGGCTCTGAGGGGGAGGGACCAGAAACGTGTCTCTGTTCAAAATTTTCCAAAGTTCTAGCGTGTTCCAGAAATTACATACTGAACCTTTAAAGGGTGAGCATATTAATGAAGTTGTTGTTGGTCAGTGAACTGGCCAGCTGGTGTCCCACTTTAATGAAAATAAATAAAATAAATGTAGTGGAGTTGAGATGGAAAAGGTGTCACCCTTCTTCCTCCATCTCACCCTTCGTTATTGCTACAAGCTTCTACCCTGAGGCTGTTAGATATGTGCTGCTGATTATCCATGACGCTCGTGCTGCTGATTTAGTTCATGTTGCTGTGTTCATTCGTCCTCATCTGCTCACACAGACTCATGTTCGTGCTGCTGTTGTTTGGTGCATTGTTTCATACTAGTAGTGCTTAGTGTATTTTTAGTTTAGTGTATTTCTTAGTTCATATCTTAGATCTTATTACTGTCTTCCTTTACAATTTGTGTTTTTGTTGGATGAAACTGGGACCCTGTGTACATAGTTTTGTTCCACCTCATGTACCACATGTGGTGCAAATGACAGTAAAGACACCTTAACCTTGAGAACTGAAAGAACAAATGATCCTTCATAGCACCCTCAGTAAAATGCTTAGCCCCCACTTAGCACCTGCAGAAAAAATGTTTCTCCTCAGCAGGTAAGAGACTTCTGATGTTGCCTCGGATTCAGGAGTGGCTGAACTTGAGGAATGAGACATTTGCAGCTCATGTATGGCAATTAATCAGCTGATTAGCATGTGACAGCAGGAGTTTACAATATTGAACTTCTTAACAATATTCTAATTTCTGAGTTTTTGCTTTCCATTATTTGCCATAATCATCAAGATCAAAAGAAATAAAGAGTTGCTCTGTAATTAATCCAAGTTTCACTTTCTAAAATGATTGACCAAAAAAAAGGAACATTCTCAACATTTTCAAATTTTTGAGATGCACCTGTAAATATGTTCCCTCTTTAGGCCTCTTGTGTGCAGATCTGATAAAGTAACAAAACCGACACAAGCAAACAAAACTCAAAAGCACAAGAAAACCCCGTAACTGTCTCTTTTACAACATCAGGGCAGAGCTCCTTTTTCCTTCTCTCTACACTGTCAGTGTGGTCTAACTGCCGTGATGAGTTGTTTATCAGAAACACTATAAATTTGTTGAGCAGCTGCCACAAAGTCTTAGCCCCTACAGCTTTTATTTATTTATCTGTCACCAGAGAGGGCCAGAGTGGAGAAGCTTTATTACCACTCTCGCTCAGTGCCGGGGCTTGGGTTGCTTTATTTCTGACGTTATCACTTGGAGGGTGAGCAGGAGAAGAGCGGCATGTGAAGCCCAGGCATAGTTTAGGGCAACCCAAGGGTCAAGGGGCAAAGGGCATGACGAAGAAAGAAGAAAAATAGAAAAACACTAAAGTGACATTTGAAAAGAAAGCTGAAAATTACCAGGCATCAAACTATGGGGGATACTTTAGTGAAAGGAGACATGGCCTAAATATTTCACAAGGATTTACTGTTAATGACGGTTCAGTGTGGACAGGGTTTCATGTTGTCAACAAAGCCAGTTTTATACATGAATACAATCCTAGGTCATAAAACTTTAACATCTTTGGGTGATTCTTCCAACTCCTGTGTCAGTTTAAGTGTTCTCAACTTGGCAACTTTGTGTTAGAAAATACGAGTCATTGAATCAGCACATGGGTCAGTTTTACTGCAGTGATTATTTGAGTCATCTGTCTTGGAAGGGAGAAAAACAAAGATATCAAGTGGAATACCAGCCCTGGTACCACAAATGGTCACTCAGATTTGGTCTGTGAACCAGCAGTGCGTGCGCGCACACACACACACACACACACACACACACACACACACACACACACACACACACACACACACACACACACACACACACACACACACACACACACACACACACACACACAGCCTTGTTACTGTTACATTGTGGGGCCCCAAGACCGGGCCATGCATTGTGGGAACCACCCTTTCTAGAGGTTCTACAGGCCTGAAAAAAATCAGGCAAAGTATGTGAGTGGCAAGGAACAAACACCCATCTTCAAATATTCAAAATAATCAAGTTTAGTTTTCTGACATGACTAGAACACGCTTCTTGGGGACTTTTTCTAACATTTAGTACTTACTAGGGACCTTTCTGACATTTAGTACTTAATGGGGACCAAGTAAGCACACAAACCAGTTTTTCTATCTTTCACAGGACCACTAATACACTTTCAGGTTTACCAAGCTTACATAGCCCAAAGTACTTAAAAGTGAATAAATGCAAGCAGAAAAAAATGCATCCTTTTGTAAGGTTCACCCCCACACTTCTTAGTTATAAGGAATTATTTTAGCAAGGATCACTTTATTTTTGGTAATATCTTCATACAAAAATGAATGGACAAAACACACAATAAGATGGTCGTACTCAATGAATTCATCACAAATAAACAAATCATTTATTTAATGAATCAAATAAATCACTAATGTACAGCTTATTGTGAGATTAATTTCCTATAAAAAGTTTAACAAACTATTAGGTTTAGATGTTAATAAACCATTTGTTTGTTGCACTTTTTTAAGTTTTGGCAGAGCATAATTTAAAAGGGAAGAAAGGAGGAAGAGTGGTCAGTTATTTTAACTTTAACCTTTAAAGAATGTGGATTTTAACCAGAAAGAGCAGACGTCTCAACGAATTCAGCAAAGACCTCAGGTATGCTCAGTAACAACAGCCATTACCTTGACCGGGTTAGTCTCACCCACCACGGCTCAAGTCGGAGGAAAGATCGTCCAATTTGGTGAAGAACTTCTCGGAACCTCATCCACTTGGAGACTTTCGAGGCATTTTAAGTTACTCCTCCAGCGTCTTCTCTGGGCTGCTGCTAATTGAAGATCAGAGATGAGGTTTTTCAGTATCCATCTCAAAAATAGAAAGCCTCCGCTCGGAAGTTTCAAAACAAAAGTTTCTCTGTGAGGAACTTTGGTAAGCAAAAATAAACAAGACCGAGTGTTGGTCTGGTCTGAGAGGTTCCCTGTGGTTAATGGATAATGAATAAAAGATTATTTTGTTTATTATCAGAGTAATAAGAAAATGTCTCTTTACTGTTTAAGAAAACCTGTTATGACTTTAAATGAACTGAGTTCAGTCTCTCTGAAGGAGGCCTTCTGAGAGTAAGGTCAAAGACAGGTGGAACTGTTTATTCCACCCCTAGGTGACCACTACATTTTTAAATCCTTATTAGAAATAGAAACTTTTTTTTTACATCTTTATATGAAATTAAGAACCAAGGCATATTTATCTAACAAAAACATTTATTTTGTTATTAACTTAAACTCCAATAAACATTTTCTGTTTAGATGAAACATATTTTCACAAAACTGACTATACAGAAGTTTTGTTTTCCTCACAAATTTCTCAAACTCGGGTCTAAACTTAAAATCCTGTTTTTAAAATGTTCAAAGCTCACAAAATGTTAAAGTTTCATTGAAAAGCAAAATGGTTCTAAAATGGAAAACATTTTGAGCAGATCAGAAAAGAACAAAAGCATCAAACCCCCCACTTGCACTTCTTTTTTAAACTAAAACACTTAAGATTTTACAAAACTGTTGTTAGTTGAAATAGTTTGTTTTCAAAACTTAGAAAAGATGGAAAAAAGAAAATGAAAAACTTGTCCGAGACAAGCAACTGTCCAAGTTGAATGGCATATTAAACTTTGTTTTTAAGAGATGTAATCCGATTCTTGATATAGAATTTTATGGCCAGCCAATCCCTGTTTTTAAGTGCCGTTTTTTCTTTTTGAAGACACTTATCACAGTCAATTTTTCTTGGAACACAACAGGTGGTTATGAAGGACATCATGTGTTTCTCTACAGCTGCAATTTCTTCTTTCTCCCACATCTTTCTCTTGAATGGTCTGCGACCTGCAATTGGAAAAAAGAAAAATCCCCATTGTTTTTTAATATTTTACTTAAAGAAAACAGGATTTTACATACTTTAGCACATGCTGATTTGTACTGGCTTGGGATAGGCATTGTCATGACCTTAAATGATAAGCATTCAGGGTGTATTTTTCAGTGTTAGACTTCAAATTTGAGTGTCGAGAATGTCAAAAAGAATTTTAACAAGCATAACGTGTTGATATCTGCAACATTGCACGTCTTTAGAGAACCAAATCACAAGAATGGTCTGCTGTAACCTTTTCCCTAAATCAATCAGGTAGAAAGTGTCTGTCC
>JBBPBX010100473.1:0-12355 GCA_038048925.1 Garcialebias charrua | reverse complement strand
GGAATTTCTTTGAGTTTGGCAGACTTTAGATTATTTGGTGATAGATAGCCCAGTCCCCTTCGAAAAACAGGAAGAGAGATCTGATTCAACTCTGATTTGTTTGCACGCATAGCAGCTTGAACACAATTGCTGCTGTGAAAGTGTGAAGCTTGTGGCTGCCTGTGGGCATCTGACGTGGCCCCCCGTTGTTAGATTCTATCGGCATGCCTCCCTGAGGTGTGGACATGTCACGTGTTTGCCTGGTTAGTGTATTGGCTGCCCCGTTATTCACAATGGAGCAGGGGCTTGAGCACGTGACCCCCCTCACCTGTCTCCGTGAGGGGTGTGGGGGCTGCTTGCAGACGCCTCTGTGTCTGTCTTCTGCAGACGAAGGAGAGGCACCCTGCTGAGGTTTATTGATTAGGTTAACACCCTGTGGGCCATGAGGGAAGGGGGAAACAGCCTCCTCCCTTTATGACGGCTGGCAGGCCAGAGGGACCTGGTCTGCTGAAGTCACTTGTGTTTTTGTATTTTTTTTGAGAGTCAATAAAACAGAGAGGGGCTGTTTTATGAGTGTAGTGGGCATGACCATGCCCGTTCTGATACTTGAACTGTCCCAGTGACACCTTTTCACTGATACTCTCAGAAAAAGGACATTAACACTATTTTATTACATTATTTTGAATCAAAACACAATAAGTCATAAGAGACTCTCTTATTCCTCTTTTTGTGTTAATGAATAACCTTGTGTTACTTGTATAAGCATTATTGAATTCAATGTTTGTTAAGTCAAAGACTGTTTAATTCAAACTGTTTAATTCAAGTTGGAAATCCAATGTTATTTCAAAATAATGATCACTTCTTCATATGATGAATCAAACGGTGAAAGTGAATTAATATGTCAGACTGAACTCGATCAGTTTTGTTAGAAGTTAGAATGCAGTTTCAATCAGTTGTTTTATGAAGCTGGCTCCAGTCAATCTGTTTCTCTCTCTTCATTCTAAACAACTTCTTCTCTGTTCTAAAAACTGATATCCGAGTGACCTTCATCCCACTGGTTCGTTTGGACCAATGGGGAAGCAACAAGTCACTGATCACAGATCCTTCCTTAAAGTTCTAAGCTTTTGCTGGAACTGTCGGAGTTTGCTGAGGTCCTCAATGCCATGAGGTTCCCCAAGGAACTGATGATCGTCTGGTCAACACGCTAATGACCACGTCATTCAGTTAAAGGCTTATAACTTGCCAAGTTATAAGTCATCTTCAACAGCTGAAAAAGCTCTTTTATTGACATTCCTTTAAGGAACGTCTTATCTTGAAAACAACACCAGGAGCTGCCGTTACTTTCGGTTCGAGTCAAGGCGCACGTCTGGAGACGCTGAGAATGGTAAACGAACTGACCAAACTGGACCGAGGGAGACTGACCATCTTCACGAGGTAAAAGTCGTCAAATGCTTTGCCAAGGGTACCAACGTGTAGCCGAGTTCAGCCGGAGAGCTGCCATGCTTCTGGTTAAACACATCAAGATAACTCCCTGACTCTTAACTTTTCTTCCTCCATTTTCTCCTCCTAAACCTTTATCTTCCTAAGCCAGAAACTAAGTTAATGTACCTGCAGAAATGAGTAAAATATCATCCTTCACTGTTCTGTTGTTCCTATATTTCATCTGTGCTGAAGTTAATTATAGGAAAAATAATCAACCAATCATGTACAAATGTGTGATGTAATTTATAATTATGTTAAATAAATGGTGCAGTCCTGCTGTGCCAACATAAGTTTAACGTTTCCTGTGAATTACATCTGGTCAAGGTATAGAATTATTGGTATTAAGCTGAAAAAGAGAGAACTCGTTTAATTAATGATGTATTTTTGTGTCAGTCTAAACCCTGCCAATTTATACATCTAAAATATAGGTAAGTCAGTAAACTGACCCCTTCCTATATTACTACATTGGTGGCCCGTGAACAGGTCTCTGAAAGTTTGATATTTAATATTTCTGTACTTTGAATGTTGGCATAATTTTGTCCAAGTTTTAGACTCTGAAAACGATAGTTTTTTGGCTGGGAAAGTGTGTCATGCTGCAGGAAACTGCTGGTTAATGTCACTTGTAGCTGATGAATTGTCTTTACTCAACTTTTAAACGTTTGTTGAAGTTTTTGGGTTAAAATTTGATGTTGCTGTGTGGTTCTGCTGGTTCTGAGTCGTTTGGACTCTTTGCTGACGTGTCACAGATAAACGCGCATCTACGTTTGACCGCCGTGTCAAAACTGTGCCTATAAGAGCTTCATGTTCATCTGGAAAATTGCTGTCGAGTGGTATCGTTACATTTTAAGCAGAAATAATAGCATCTTGTGTCTGAAGCTGTCGGATCGAGGTTCTGGTCCCGGTCCATTTAGCTCTGACGTGTTGCTGTACGGATAAAGTCCGTGTTGGCGACATTTATTTTGCTATTTTTACTGGGCGCAGCTTGGTAAAACTGTTCTGATGTGAAACGATTCGTTCACGGAATTTTTGTGGTGAATTTTAGCGTTTTATGAGTTGAAAAAGAGTCTAGGTTTGATAAGCTATATGCTGACGCTACGTTCATAACATCTGTTGTCATGCTGTGGTTGGTTCAAGGTGATCACGTGATACGCAGTTGATCGTCAATTTTCAGTTTTGTTTTCACAATTCTGACAGATTTTCTGGCTTGTTTCGTTTGTAGGCATAAAATATCGTCAGAAACTGTTTAACCGCGGTGTTTTGAGATATTTAAAGGGGTTTTAGAGCGTTTAGACGTCGGTAGAACTCAAACGTCCGACTGCACGCACGTCTCTAAATGCAACACGAACGACACGTCAACGGAAGTGACGTAACCCAGATAGAGAAAAAAAGGAAAAAGATCGTTTTTTTAAATATCAAAAAATCCACAGAACTTGTTCTAAATATTTTAAACACATTGATTTGCTTCTTAAAAGAACGTTTGTTTAGGCGATTGTCACATCCAGGCTAAAACTCATCCCAAAAGTTGACGTTTATTCTCGAAGTCGACGTGATGTCACGCATCACGTGATTTCAACATCAGGTTGCGTTGTGGGGGTAAACTGCGGTTCAGACCATTGGAATTCGTTTTGTTCAGAGGCTCTGGTTTTGTTTGCTAGTAAAGTCGAATCGAATATTTTTGTGTAGCACACATCTTTGGAAGGATGTCTTATGAATACGAAGACAGTTTACTACCAGAGATGCGCGACAGCGGGACAGTATGAAACTGAAACTGTCTGGACTCCAAAAATGTCCGTATAAACTACCGGTTGATATGTGGGTAAATAATAATAATATATACAGTATTTGTACCTCTTTATTTTATCTTTTTTAATGTTCTGATTTATTTGCACAACGGGAGCTGCAAAATTATTTTATTGTTCATTATCTAACAGCAGTTAAGACTTATAAACACACATGGTTAACTTGCAAACACTGTGGTTATGTGCAATAAGGTTATGTGCAATAATGGCCACCTGACTTTTTGATATGGCTGATACTGTTGTTTTTACTGTATTTTTTATCTATTTTTATTCAATTTTTACCTCTGTATTTTATCTTTCTTAATGTTCTGATGTATTTGCACAACGGGAGCTGCAAAATTATGTCGTTCATTGTCTGTGGACCGCACAATGAAAGACTGCAGTGTTTTTTTCAGTGCAACAATAACAATAAAAATTGTTTTCTCTAATTGTTGGTTCTTTATCATCTTGTTTGTTAGCTGTTGTATACAAGCAAAAGTTAATTAAGTCTCACAGTGTTGCAGAACAAGTATGTTTGTCAAAGTCTGAAGCAAAGACGCACATTCAATACTGTTAATGACACCTATACTTTAAGCTTGTTTAAACTTCATGTCAGTGGTAGAACTAATATTTTTAAAAGTTTTTCATACTGAAACTGAATATGCAAAAATGTTCACATAAAAAAGGGAAACAGCACAACATAAATGATGGTTTCGTCCTATTTTTAATGTTTATTACTCATTGTATTAAAGACAGACAATTTTTTTTCATAATTTGTATCCTATCTAAGCATTTCAGTTTTAAAACAGCTCTTTCACATGCCACCGAAAATACAAATCAAATCAAAGGATTGCAGAAGAATAAAAAATATTATGACACTATTTTCAGAAAGTATTACTTTCTACAATAATTATCAAATAAACAAACTAAAATTTGAACTTTACAAATGAAACACTATCATACCATATATACAACTGTAGGCTCAATTGGTCAATATTTTTAAAACAAAGCCAACAGGTTAACTGCATGCAGCAGTACTATTGTCTAAAAACAATCCCCTGTCCCAGGTTTGTCAGTGATGCACAAACAGTCAGAATTTTGTCACAGCTTGACAGTGGGCAATCCATACTTTCGTCTTTGCAACTCTGTATGCAGCGAACAGGTAAAGAACCTTTCAGGATACCAAAACGGTTCTTCATCAGTCCAATCACTCGCTCCACATGTATCCTGACAGGAACCTTCAGAGGAGCAGGAACCTTCAGAGGAGCAGGAACCTTCAGAGGAGCAGGAACCTTCAGAGGAGCAGGAACCTTCAGAGGAGCAGGAACCTTCAGAGGAGCAGGAACCTTCAGAGGAGCAGGAACCTTCAGAGGAGCAGGAACCTGAGGAGGAGCAGGAACCTTCAGTGGAGCAGGAACCTTCAGTGGAGCAGGAGAGATGAAATTTTTCGTGAAACTTCAACTTCTTTTGCAGACAGTTGTGTTTTGCCCCTAGTAAATGCTGGTGTCAGGAGCTCTGCGCTGCACAGTGTGGCAAAGTCAATCAATGAATTGTTGACATGCGTGTCATCTTCCGACGGCTGTTGTGAAGCCAAATGATGTGTTGGGGATGCTGTGGATCTCTCTGGCATGGAAAGCTTTCTTCGTGCTTTGGGCGTTACTGCTATTGGAAAAAGAGGAGAAATATTTTAATCATGTTAGCAGTAACACACAGTACTTTAATATTTCTGACACACACATGAACACAATATTAGAACTTTCTTTGTTTTAGGTTTCAGGTTTTCCTCACTGTTTAGGTTATCTGTTATGAAGATATATATATTAAGTTACGTATTCCCTTAGTAAATTAAATCATTACATACCTGGTTTCTTGGCCCTCCGAGCAGCTCTTTCATATCGTGCAACCTTTAGGGAAGGTTTGTTAGCTGCAACTTCAACTGACTCTGGGCGCTGAGGGAAGATGGATGGAACATAGTCTGGATGGGACTGGACATTTACTTTCCGTCCTAAAGAACAAAGACTAGAATTACAACAGTCTCAGAAAAGGTGTATTTTTACGTATTTGACTCAACACTGGCCAGGCAAGTGCATGGCCTACTGATGTTTAATCAATTACAGTGCTAACAACTGTTATAAATTACCTCTATTTTCTTTTTTATGTTTCTAAAAGCAATACTAATACGTACCGGTAATAAAATGTGCCGAACACACATATGTGTGCTTGCTTCGTGGTGATCAAAGCTTTGCAGGATTTACAGATCCATCTGGTTTTTGGATGCCTCTGTTGACTGCAGCTTTCAATTTCTCCCTTCTCGCTCCTGATGTAGGAAAAATGAAGTAGTTTCTATCGGGATGTTTTTTTATGTGCGAAATGCAGTCCTTAACGCAGCAACTTTTCACCATTTTACCAATTTCACCCGCCGAAGCACTCGTTTGTATTCCCCCAAACACGACTTCCGCAACACAGTCACGTGACAAAGTACCCGGCTGTTCGACTTCGAGAATAGGATTTAGTTTAACGCTACGGCTAAATGCTAAAAGGTAGTCAACGCGGCCTTAGAGCCAACAGCGCCTCTACAGCGGCCAGAATGAGTAATTACAGTCACATTGTGGCAATTTAAGCTTTGAAAACCTGCAATCTGCTGGTTAAAAGAATGAGAACAGGAAACATTTACACAGAATAGATGCTAAAACCCTCTGCATTTATTTTAAAACATCTGTAATGTTATGTTGAGCATGCAAAAACTCCAGTTTATTTTAAATAAAAAAATATTTAAAATAACAAACAAGAAATCCTATTTTCACTCCTGATAACTGTCAAAATACAGCAAAACAGTTTAGCCAAACTGCAATACATCTTTTTAAGGCATGATGGAGCAGCTTCCTGGGAACATTTTAGTGTGAATATTGCAGTTATTTCAAATCTTTTAAAAAGTTTTTGAGTAAGTAAAACGAAAATCATGCTTGTGTTAGTTAGTAACTGTTGTTAAAAAATAAGTTATATTTAAAGTTAACACTGCTTGCATTTAACTTTTACAGGTTCATTAAGGGTAAGTCCTGAAAGAAGGTACCTATGAATAGAAATACTTATTACACGGTGAAACACTTATACCACACAGCTGGTTAGTTTGATTGACTCAATGCCACATTTAAAAGTGAAGATTTATTTGCACACATTAAAATACGAACTGTCTTATTGATTTCACAAAAATCAAAACAAAGATGGAAGTTCAAGAAGGTGCGCGTCCAAGGCTCATACAGTATGTGCCTCTAGTAGACTCATACATCACAGGGTACCAAGAGGGACCCCGAAGCCGAGGACCTGCTCCCCCTGCACCTCGCACAGAGAGAAAATCTCTCTCATTGTGTGGTGACTACTTAGCTGCCCGAAATGTCTTGCAGGAAAAAGATGAACATCCTTTGCATTTCTTTGACAGGATTTTCAAGGCGTATGCAGGCGACATAATGGAACCGGGACTTGAAGAGCAGACGCTTTTCAAATCTGTTTTCAGAAATAATCTAATCTCTGATATTAGATTCAAGTTGCCATTGTACACCTGGTGTCAATTAGAAGTAACATCTTTGGATGAAATTATACAGGGTGCTGTAACTGCTTTTGAGGCTCACATGCAAAGCAAAACACCCTCTGAGGTGTGCCCAGGTCAAAAGGTCGTATCCCAGTCGCTAAAAATAGAAGAGGTTCTCTCTCCTATAGAAAGCGAGAATAAACGCTGTCGTATCAAAGGCCCTCTGACCTCAGAGGAGATGGAGAACATACGTCGGTTGTTAGAAAGGTTGGATAATGCAAGCAAGAATAAACAAGATTTTAAAACTGACAAACAACGAAAGGTTGGTGCCAGCTGGAACAGTGACTCACAATGGTTTAAAGGGAGCCCCGCTCCTAAAGCACCTCAGATTGAAGAATCTGAGACAAGCAACGAACCACAAAAGGTAGGTGTTCACTCTTTAAGAGACCCAAAATGGTTCCGAACGAACCAGGTGGGTGAAAACCAAGGTCTACCGGTGGGTGAACTTCAAAAGAAATTGAAGTATGAGGACCTAAACTCATGTAACAATGCGTGGTCCCAACAGAAACCCCCGAGCCTCGGAACTGCACCTCCCGCGCCTCGAACGGAACAGTTCGAGACATGCAAAGTGTCACGAATGTCCCAGAAAAATGGCCCAACACCTCTATGCTCGGAAGAGACAGAGGAAGTAAGTAGTTTGTTAGTAGATTTGAATGTTACAGTGCTTGACCAACCTGATACAATGAGTGACGTTATCATTGATAATGACACTATCAACATTGACCTACCTGGAGCAATGTGCAGCACTATCTTTCACAAAAACTCAGAGCTCACGGTTAACAACAATAACATCGACACAGATGCCACAGATGTTGACAATAAATATGTTGACAGCAAACAAAATGCTGACAGTCAACAAGATCCTGAAGGTCATGACGGTGTCTGTCTAACAGATGGTACTGCAGAAGGCATGGATGACTCCCCAACCGAGAGCACAAGCCCGGTAAGTGAACCTTCAAATACAGTTGAGGCAGAAGAGACACAACAGTTGGACCCAACCGGGGCCCAACATGAGAACCTCCTCTGTGAGCTAAAACAATCAGCACTCACTGAACACTACCTACCACAGGTAGAAGAAGGTGTGGAGATCCACGGATCCCACACCGAAGACGCTGTACTGTCCTCTGGGACAGATAAATCGGCAATCAGCCAAGCTTTCGATGAAACCTTGGTTCAAGAGCATTTGAGTCTAGAACTAATCAGAAATGACACAGTTTCTACAGACTCAAAGAGCCCCTCTTCAGACAAAGGGGGGAAAGGCTCGCACACCAACAACAGTGACCCGTCGCAGTCTGAACAATCAGACACACCTGCGACTGCGCCGACAGTTGTGACACACCTGAATTACACAGAAAGAGGTAAACGTAAGAAGAAACGTTGGCCGATACCTAAAAGGTTCCTGTGTACTGTCTACTCTCAGCTGCGAAAACAGCTTAAACTAAACATTGGCATCCTAACTTGTGCCCATGGACGGACGTCCTCACCTGTGTTCGTGGTCCCCCATGACCTCAGGGGGGTGATGTTAGGTCATGCCCAAGACAAAGACAAATATTTCAATAACCCCACAAACGACAAAGATCTCGCAAACTCACAGACTTCATGGGAAATTAAGGTCGTCCAAGCACACGATAGTAAATAAACTAAACAGTTTAAACTATATTAGTTGCTAAAAGAAACCATTCCAACTAGAACTTAGAAACGCTAAGTCTAAAAACCCACAACAAAAAACTAACCTTAACAACCGTTTAAATCTGCAGGATTTAATTGACATCGGTTATAAAGCTAAGACCTGTTTTTATTGTGTGATACACGTTGGAATCTGACGACAGGAGTGAGTTGAAGCAGTGAAACGTTGTTTTCTAGTTGCTTAGTTGCTACTTTTGTTGTTATTGAAGCTTGATATTGTTTTCTGAACACTCCCAGCCAAAAGAGGTTTTTATTAATGATAAGTTGAAGACTTAAATGGATTTAACTATGCCAACATGCAGTTTTCATTTTGTTAAACCTCAGTAATTGAAGTGTCATTGTAGATTAATGCTACTTAAGGTACTATAATCTACACTGATCTCACAATTTCTAATTTGAACCGATTCGATCGATTCTATTCTAGATCATTATTCATTTTGATGAGTCTCGCCATAGACTTCAAAATTTATAGGGAATATCAAATCCTACGTCGTCGTCTTAAAGGACAACAGACATTTAGACCAAACTATATTTTCTTTTCTATTTTAGTTTAACTTTAAGCTAAGTTATGAATGGAGGAATAGTTTGGAAGAAGAGGCCTTCGTTACAGAAGCCCTCCTGAACCATCTATAGACGTAGATCCCTATATTTAACTTTGATGCATGATCCACCCCTTAATTGGTAGTTGTAGCTGATCTAAACCATGATAGCTTACATACCAGGTGCATATAGGTAAGGCTAATGTAAAATCCCAATCATAAGCCCACCTAAAACCACATAATTGCATGACACATAGAACCAGAGTGGCACGGACTGGAAACCAACCAGCCTTCAACCTTCGATGTGGGGACCTGCTACTTCAACGTTGGTCTTCAACCTTCATCCAAGGGTCGCCTCCTCTGCGTCACTCGAGGGATCCCCTCTACATGCTGATAAAAACAATTGTTGTTGATGAAATCAACAACTCTAATCGATATGGAATTACCGTTGTGGAATTACCGCTGTGGATTATAAGACTTTGTTTTCCAAAGGATTACAAGCTTTCCGCTATGGGATTACCTACAAACAGTATGGAATTTCCAAAAACATTATGGGATTATAATTTTGATTTTTCTTTTCCACTTACTGGATTACTTCAAGATCAAAGACAGTTCAAGGTTTCCTTTCGTGTTGGACCCCATCCCCAAGGACTGGCGATGGCTTCCAAAAGGGGGGAGATGTAGTGGACCTACCCAGGGTCAAACTAAGGTTTTTGAACTGTCCAGTGATGACCTTCACTGATACTCTCAGAAAAAAGACATTAACACTATTTTATTACATTATTTTGAATCAAAACACAATAAGTCATAAGAGACTCTCTTATTCCTCTATTTTTGTGTTAATGAATAACCTTGTGTTACTTGTATAAGCATTATTGAATTCAATGTTTGTTAAGTCAAAGACTGTTTAATTCAAACTGTTTAATTCAAGTTGGAAATCCAATGGTATTTCAAAATAATGATCACTTCTTCATATGATGAATCAAACGGTGAAAGTGAATTAATATGTCAGACTGAACTCGATCAGTTTTGTTAGAAGTTAGAATGCAGTTTCAATCAGTTGTTTTATGAAGCTGGCTCCAGTCAATCTGTTTCTCTCTCTTCATTCTAAACAACTTCTTCTCTGTTCTAAAAACTGATATCCGAGTGACCTTCATCCCACTGGTTCGTTTGGACCAATGGGGAAGCAACAAGTCACTGATCACAGATCCTTCCTTAAAGTTCTAAGCTTTTGCTGGAACTGTCGGAGTTTGCTGAGGACCTCAATGCCATGAGGTTCCCCAAGGAACTGATGATCGTCTGGTCAACACGCTAATGACCACGTCATTCAGTTAAAGGCTTATAACTTGCCAAGTTATAAGTCATCTTCAACAGCTGAAAAAGCTCTTTTATTGACATTCCTTTAAGGAACGTCTTATCTTGAAAACAACACCAGGAGCTGCCGTTACTTTCGGTTCGAGTCAAGGCGCACGTCTGGAGACGCTGAGAATGGTAAACGAACTGACCAAACTGGACCGAGGGAGACTGACCATCTTCACGAGGTAACAAGTCGTCAAATGCTTTGCCAAGGGTACCAACGTGTAGCCGAGTTCAGCCGGAGAGCTGCCATGCTTCTGGTTAAACACATCAAGATAACTCCCTGACTCTTAACTTTTCTTCCTCCATTTTCTCCTCCTAAACCTTTATCTTCCTAAGCCAGAAACTAAGTTAATGTACCAGCAGAAATGAGTAAAATATCATCCTTCACTTGTTCTGTTGTTCCTATATTTCATCTGTGCTGAAGTTAATTATAGGAAAAATAATCAACCAATCATGTACAAATGTGTGATGTAATTTATAATTATGTTAAATAAATGGTGCAGTCCTGCTGTACCAACATAAGTTTAACGTTTCCTGTGAATTACATCTGGTCAAGGTATAGAATTATTGGTATTAAACTGAAAAAGAGAGAACTCGTTTAATTAATGATGTATTTTTGTGTCAGTCTAAACCCTGCCAATTTATACATCTAAAATATAGGTAAGTCAGTAAACTGACCCCTTCCTATATTACTACATAAGCAAACATCACTTCCTGTGACTGTCAAAATAAAACAACTTCTGACAGCAGGACGCCGCCACAACAAAACGTTCCCTGTGTGTTCGCAGAATAAATGTTGCACCCTGGCCCCCAAAGAAGCCCAGCAGGACATCACCTGATTTGCAGGCAGTGGTGGGATGTAACTAAGTACAAGTACTTTGTTACTGTACTTAAGTACATTTTTCATGTATCTGTACTTCACTTAAGTAGAATTAAATGTGGGTACTTTTACTTTTACTTCACTACATTTTACATGAAGTATCTGTACTTTCTACTACACTACATTTTTATAATGTGTTGAGTTACAAGTTACTTTCACGTTGCAGTTTTTTCAATTTGTCAAGAAACAATAAATTCTTGCTGCAACATTAAAGGTGCTATGTGTAACTTTCTGTAGAGCACAAAACTTAGAAATATTTTCAACAGGCAAAGCATTCTGATCCCTCCCCCTCAGAGCCATATATGGCTCTGCTCCCCCTGGCCCTGCTGAAATTCAAATTCAAGCTCTGTTTTTATTGGCTGGTTACAAGCTCTGTTTTTATTGGCTGGTTAACGGCGGGTCACTCTGTGTTTTTAGTGTTTTTATAAATGCTGATAGAGAAGCAAGGGGACTATAGTTTTTTTCAGAGATTACTTTGTCTAACACCAGTCTGTCAGTAGATAGTGACAGAGTGAAGAAATATGTTAAAAATATATTGTTAGAAAAGTTACAGACTGCACTACAAAGTTACATAGTGCAGCTTTAAAATGTGTCAGTTCATGGGGTGTTAGGAGACAAGAGATGTCTCTAAATGTCTCGACACACTCTGGTCCAAGTTTTGAAAATGGTGTCAGGAAGTTAAAATATTGTTCATTGTTGATCCATTACAAGGTTGACAAGACAGTATTTTAACTAGAGTTGATGACAAACTGGAGTTGAAATGATCAGTGCATGATGTGTCTAATTCTCCTTTTTTTAAACAGAAAACTTTTACTTCTGTGTGTTTACTGCAATTAAAATGACACATTGGTTTTATTTTGTGTTAAATAAAAACTTTCAAAGGTAAAATCATCCTTATTATTCTTATTTTGCTTAATGACATTTAGCTCTGCATGTCATCCCTGAAATTCTGACGCACAGAATCACAAGTCCAAGTGTGAACTGTGTCACAGAGTGAACACAATAAAAACATGCATTATCTGCAGCATTGTTCATTAAAATGACTCAACACTATTTATGTAATGCA
>JBBPBX010100472.1:0-12355 GCA_038048925.1 Garcialebias charrua | reverse complement strand
AGGCTGAGATAAGATACAACACACCTACCTTATTTTATGGTTTTATGGTTTTTATTTATTTATTCAAAACCATTGAAGTCTTCATCTTCTGTGTCACTGCACCATTTTTGGACCAGGCAGATGTCAACAGTGTAGGTACTATAAAGGGTTTCTTAGCGCCCATAGCGGCCGAAACTGGTACTGCACCATTTTTGGAGTTTTTGACCAAAGTCCAATTATGACCAAAATATTGGAAAAATCGACGTATAAGTCGCACCAGCCTATAAGTCGCAGGGCTTAGAAATGTAGGCAAAAAGGTGCGACTTATACGCCGGAGAATACGATATGTAAATTGACAAATCACACCTCAAACCTTAACAGTAGGGGTTTCTTAAGGTCTTAAGGTCAAATAAAGTCCATTTGTTTCTGTATTGAATGCCTTTTTTTGATTTGATCATGTCCTGGATGACTGAGAATCTTCACCAGCATCTAAATATGATTGGTCATCAGACAAAGCAAAAATAGCTACTAAATACTTCCAAACTACTATTCACCTACAGGGTGTGTAGAAAAAATTACGAGGTACTATTTGGTTTGTCCATTCTGAGCCACCATAGCAAAGCCAAGGTGTGGGGGAAAGTGATGTTACAGTATGTTTATCACAATTAAATATTATGTGTGTGTGTGTGTGTGTGTGTGTGTGTATGTGGTGGTGGTGGGGGGGGGGGTACATACAAAGTACTGCAATTCTACAAAAGTTGGATTACATGAGATTTTAATTATTTGATTACTCAAAATTTTAAATGTAGGAACGTTAGTTGAACAGTCCGAATCATTCATTCACAAACAAGTGTTTTAGTTGGACTGACAGAGTCATTTCCCCCTTTATTTTTTATTTCTATATTTTATTTTATTTTTGAGTTAAGCTCAGCTAAGGCTGTTAGTTGTGGCTCTAAACTAAATTTCAATAGGCCTACTCCAACAAAAGGGGAGGAAAAAAATCTCTGAAAATGCCAAGCAATTATTTTAACACTGGTGTAAAAACTCTGCCCTGGTTGAAGGTTTTGGGTTTGTTGCTCCTCTGCTGGGTGTGGCTCGATGACACAATCCATCACACTTTCATAGATAAATGAAGTAAACAAACCTGGAGTCACAAAATCAAAACTTCCATTTAGTTTATGAACCTGAAAGTTTGGCTTAATAGAGTTCAGCCAAACGTTGGGACAGATGTCAGGGTATGACATATTAATTTGAGTAGGTTTACCTTTTATATTATTATTTAATCAGCATTCTTTTCATTTATATTAATGTGTGATGTGTTACACTCTGATTTCTGTTCATTTACGTCAAGTACTGAATACGTCACAGTCAAATTAAGAGGTGACAGCTGAGCAGCGTGCTCTGTGTGTTCATGATCACATTTCAATATGTCTAAAACTGATGATTGTCAACGAGAATCATCTGTTCACACACTAAAAGGAGACGGGAGTGCAAGAGGAACACATTCACTATTAAATGATGAAATCTCACAGCGGGGAAGACAATCCACTGTTTCATCTAAAGCTGGAACGCACTGAACTCGGTTTTTACAAGATGATGTTGTTCAAAGGAAAAGTGAACTGAAAACCTTTCAGTCACATTAACAATCACAGAGAACTTCCTCAGATTTTTTTTGTCTCTTACAGTCAGAGTTTACGTTTACTGAAGTTCAAAACAAGAAGCATGCTGAGCTTTATAGGTACCCAAATATACCAGCCCTGCTCGGTCACTCCCACACTGACTCTGCCTCTCACTCGTTTTCTCACGCATTCTTTCCCCTTCCTGTTCAGTGCTGTCCTTCTCTTCTTGGCTCACGTGCTCCTTAGTTCAAAAGAAGCAGACACATATGACACGCAGCCTGTCTTTCATTCTGCGATGTTCTCTCTGTGTTAACTATACAAACAAACTGAGCAGCTAGTACGTCCTTCCACTCAGGACAAAATATTCAACTTGTACACCTTCAGGTACTTTATTTATGAGTTTATTTCATGCCTGAGTTTAGATTAGGCGCTAATTAATTAAACACACATGCACTTTAAGAGGAAGAATATTTTATTGTGTTTGAACAATAGAGAAAAACACATTTGTACAAGATTGTTATAAAAAAAATAAAAACACAAAGTCCTGTATAAAAATAAGGCTGCAGTGGATCTGTAAAGTGTAAAAGGCCTCAAGCTTTCTAATGCCCCACAGTTGGCCAACGTTACATTTAAATCTGAAGGTATAATCACACAACACATGTTTCAAAATGAAGGATAACTGGAACTTATTTTATAAATGTAAGCATCGTTCCTGAACAGACTGTTTAATAAAAGAGAAAAATCTTCCCATAATATCAAACTGTGTTGAAAATCTGCAATGAGAGGAAAGCTAAGCTGAGACTTATAGAAACATGTTGCACTTAATGCCATGAACCAGACATGGCTGACTCTATCAACTAAAAGTGAGATTGCAAAGATTTTACAAATAAAAATGGCCTTAAACACCACACACACACAAATGATGCTTGCAAGCCAACATCAATACAATCATGTGGTCCTTCTTTGAATTTTACAACAAAGATTTATCATCAAATTAGTTTTGATGCAAAGTTTGATTTGACTGCTTCAAATAAGAGCATACGCTAATCTGAAGAAAGTTTACATTCAGATTTGTACCGTACTTTTCGCCGTATTAGTCGCTTCGCCGTACAAGTCGCTTTGTCCAATTATTGGCAATAATTTGGAAAAATCCATAAATATGTCGCTTCGCCCTATAAGTCGCATCTATTATGCGTCACCGCTACACGACGCATCAGCGCCTCATTTGCACTGCTGAAAATGGCGGCCACAGAAGCGAGCCAGCACTGAAGGACTTTACAAGATTAACACGGTAAAAACAATTATTTGTTTGCTAAAAATTATAGCTGACATTATAGCACAAGGGTTCCTGAGCTTAACCGTTCCTTAATCAATTCACGAAATGGCCAAATCTGCTGGATTTAAATCGTTTCGGTTTGACATCTTCCAAACGGTCGCGTGCGCTACGAAAATAAATTATAAATAAATCAAATTTTATCTCAAATGTCTTATACAGGTCAACAGTTTGTAAATGAAACCCGTATAATTACACTCTGTAAGCTAAAAAAAATATCCGCCAAGTGGTTTTTGAGCTATTTATAACAATATAAAAGGAAATAAAACAAGCTAACGAGACGATACCGTCTCTAAAAAAACGAATACAATTTCGAATTTTATCTCAAATGTCTTATACAGGTCAACAGTTTGTAAATGAAAACTCATATAATTACACTCTGTAAGCTAAAAAAATATCCGCCGAGTGGTTTATGAGCTATTTATCTAAATACCGTAGTATCTGTTTATGGTAGCTAACCGCTAACAACATGCTACGGTAAAAGATCTTTTTTTTTATCTCAAACATCTCATAAAGCTAGTCAGTTGTAAATGTCCATACAGTGATTACATTCTGTAAGTTTCATAAAAATCTGTCCTGTGGTTCTTGACTTATCTTGCTAACAAACAGCTAACAAACAGAAGTTACCTCCAGAGCAGGAGGCCGGGCAACGACAGAGTCAGTCCGAGCAGAGGAGGCTTTTTTCGGACACATGAGCTGGAAACGGTCGGTGGACTCTCTGGAAGTGTCCCCTAGCGGACAAAAGTGGTACTGCACCATTTTTTGCCAAAATGAAAAACGGTCACATCTGAGCCAAAAATTGGTCTAAAAATATGGGGAAAAATCCATAAATATGTTGCTTCGCCGTATAAGTCGCAGGACATGCAAATTAGTATTGAAAAAACAGCAACTTATATGCCGAAAAGTACGGTATGTGTATAAATTGGAGAGCACATCCTCTCCTCCAAAACAAATATTTGAGTTTCTTAGTGTAAATATATGAGAATTTAAAAAAAAATATTGTTCAGCAAGCTGTTAGTTGTGGTGTCTAAGGCTTCAGATATTAGATAATTTTATACTTTGGTTTTGCAAGTTGTGAACACAACTTGTTCTGAAAAAGTGTTAGACACAACCTATTAAGGGAGGACACCAGACTCACAAATAGAAGTTCAATCATTCGGTTTATTCAGCCGCTTCCTCCAGGAGAAGAAAAAAAAGAACCCTAATTCCCATGTACAAAAAAAAAGACAAAAAATCCAAAGTATCAACTTAAAGTTGGACCTGGTGGGCTGGCCAAACAGAACAAAAAGGTATCACAGTGGGCCAACCCTATACAGGGCCATCGAAGCCACTGGATACCAGACTACAAAAAACCCTATTGTAAAAGAAGAGGTGAAAACAGGGCTACCAGTCCCACCAGGCCAAAGTTACAAAACACATGCAAAAAATGTAACACAAATTACCTGTTGTTGCTGAAGCTGCCGGCCACAGCTCCAGGTTGAGGGGAAAAAGGCCCCAGAGAAAAAACAAGGGCCGCCTAAGCAAAAGGTCCCCAAAAAATATGGGGAGTCTGTGGGGAGCAAAAACAGAGTGAGCCCTGAGAGTGCCAAGAGAGGGAAAGGGGAAGAAGACGACAGCTCCCTAAGACCAGCTTCTTAAGTAGGTGTGGCTGAAAAAGCAGCCCAAAACAATTAAAGGCTTATTAACCAACACAGGACCCAAGACATGACCAAAGGGACAAACCCAACAAAGTTTATGCTCAAAAGGACAAAACAATAAGGCCACTGTGCCCCAGGCACATAAAAAAAAGTAAAGTGCTAGAAACTTGCTCACCAAGACAGAAACTTCAGAACCAGTAAAAATAAACAACCCCATTAATCTCCAGCTGGTGTTTTTATGGTCTTCTGATGCAAAATGTCGATAAAAACCTTGCCTTGTGATTTCACACTCTTTAACTTTATGTTAAGGACTTCAGCTCATTAATGCCTGAGGCAACTCCACAGCACTGTTTAGTTTACCAGGCAACATACAGCTGCTAACCACGACACACAGCATCACCTCCTCCACGTCGGCTGGCGGTCGTCCCTCTTCACAGCTCATGATGTAGACCCAACCTGGCTCAGCAACTGGAAGAGAATCAGCGAAAACAAGCCATGAAGGAACTATTAAATTAACACACATCTTACAAAACAAAAGGAAACAATATGACTCTGGCCCTGCTGACATTTGTCTCCAACCGGTGTCAAGGCTAACATGGATTTTGCTACGTGGAGTTGTTAGCCTGTACTAAGCATTTTTTAGTGATCGAATGTCGGCTAACCATTCACCATGTACATAAACTTATGGCCTACATCTCAATGGTACGCTGAGGAACACACACAATCAAAAGGTTTGCTAAAGAATTTTCTAAAATCATTTTTTGAATACAAATGGGCTGAATATGCAGACATGGACACATCTGAGATTTATCTGATGCCCACAGCTTTTAAACAAACATTTAATCTCAATATAACAGACACAACATTAGAGACATAAAAAGAAAATGGTGGATTTGTAATGTGCTGCAGAGCCAAACACTGCAGTCACACAAGCAGAGCCTTTTAAACTCTACAGTTTTTATTCAGACTCTGTCACTGAACAAAAACCTGGCAATAAACACACCTGAAACAAATCTTTACGGCTTACGATGCATTCAGACTCTGTGCACCTACCCAATAATACACAACAACCTTTATAACTATAATAACTTTCGGCTGGCATGGGAAGGGGTTAAGTCTGTGATGGAGATGCCAAATAAGAACTCATATTACTCTTAACTTCTCATCCACCTTGGAACTGTCAAATGATTTTAATTACCATTTTAACACTAATGGCTTTACAGAGGAGCTTTCTGGTTTTAAAGAAGCCGTCAGGTGCAACAGTGAATATTAACATTGTAAGTAAGTAAGTAAGTAAGTAAGTAAGTAAGTAAAGTTTAGTTATATAGCACTTTTCATAGATAAAATCACAAAGTGCTGTACAACATATAAATAAAAGATTAAAATAGACAAAAGAATTACTGTAGTAACAGCTGCTTAATCAAAACAATAAGAACAACAGATAAAAACTAGAACAATTGATAAAAAAAAGTGGTTAACATTTTTCAAAAGACTAAAGATAGGAAAAGTATAGGTCCTGATGGCATAGGGGGTTGGACTCCCTGCAGCTTGCAGATATTTTTTGTTTCTTTTTAACATGTATCTCCAAACCTTTAGGGTCTCACAGCTCAGGAAAGACTCTGTTATTGTTCCAGTCCCAAAAACCAAGACTGCTCAGTCACTGAACAACTTCAGACCTGTTGCCCTGACTTCATTAGTTACGAAGTCATTCGAAAAACTGGTCTGGAAGACACTCTTGTCAAAAGTTGAAGGTCAGTTGGGCCCACTTCAATTTGTTTATTGTTCATGTAGAGGAGTGGAGGACGCAACAGGAACTCTTTTAAATATGATTTTAGGACACCTTGAAGGTATTACAGCATTTGTAAGATTGCTTTTTATTGACTTCATCCATTTTTAACTGTGGTCAGACCCACATTTTAGCAGAGTAATTTCAAGGTCTGTAGCGTCTCAACTCTGGCCTCATGTGGGCTTGTGGACTTTTTAACTGTTCGTTCTCAGCAGGTGAAGGTCATCAGGGTTCTCTCTGATATCCTTCTGTCCTCTATTAATTCCCCTCAGGGCTGTGTTCTTTTGCCTCTTTTATTAATTTTATATACAAACGATTGTCGCAGCCAGTTGCATCACATTTTAAAGTTTGCTGATGAATCTGTCATCCTGTCCCTTCTCAGCAGTGATGACTCAGACCCCGGGCCTGTGGTCAGGGACTTCACTAAATGCTGTGAGTCTTCCTTTTTAAAGTTAAATGTTTAAGACAATGGAGATGGTCATTGATTTCAGAAAAAAAAAACTCTTCAGTTGCAGTTCCTGTGGTCATTAATGGTGATTGGTGAAGCTGATGAGGTGGTGCAACAATATAAATACAAGGCACTTTGTTTTCATACATGTCAGTAGATTTTTTAAATTACAGTACAGATGTGCTGTGCTGAATAGCACTGTCTAGCATTACTGTACAGTACTGTACATGCTGTACAGGTTCTGTGTGTGTTTATGGATGAATGTGTGGTGTAATGTGTTAGCTAAGTGTTTGTAAATAAAGTTCTGTGCATGTTTATGGCCCAGTATATACGCTTGTTCAGTCTCATGCCGATAACTGTGTGTGCGGCGCTCCGTTAACGGTATGGCCGCGACTTACGGCAAAAATCCGGACCTACGAACGACACGTGTTTTTGGTCCTCGAGATACGGCAAAATCAACCTGCGAACGGTCCTTTGGTCCGGAACCCGTTCGTAAGTCGAGGGTTCCCTGTATCTGGGAACTGTTTTTGATGACATACTGACCTTTGACCTCCATGTGAGCTCACTTTGTAAGAAGTCCCACCAGAGAATGTATTTTTATCAGAAGCTCTGTGGTTTTAATGTTGATTCTACTTTCATGAGAATGTTTTATTGAGTCTCTTTTAAATTTCACCTTCATCTGTTGTTTTGGATTGTTTTCATGCAAAAGTAGGAAGTAGGAACAGATTGTCAGGATGAAGACTGCTGGCATAGCCTCACAGAATCTCATTGACCTACACAAGGCGAGGTCAGTGAACAAGGCAAGGCTGATTCTTGCAGATCCCCATGGCTCACTCCATGGTGAGTTCAGGTTGCTTCCATCTGGACGCAGGTATCTGCTACCCAGATGTAGAATGAACAGACTGAAAAACTCATTCATCCCTGGAGTGATCAAGCTTCTCAATGAACATTGACTTCCGTATTGTTATTTTAATGTGTTAATGTCTTGTGTAGCATGGATGTTTTTATATCTCTACTGACTGCGAAAGTAATTGCTCCTCAGAGATAATAAAGATACTTGAACTTATAGTGAGACCGTTTTCTTACTGTCTCACTGTAACACTTGACATTTACTTGTGCCATGCTACATTAAGGCTGGTCAGACAGCCACAGAGACAGGTACTGTTTATGACCTCACTGCAGATAAATGTACCTTACAGCAGGGGGGAAATATTCTAACAAGAACATAAACACGAGCCAAATGCAAAATAAGAAACATCATACGGTGTGTCACTGAGTATTCAGATACCGTCTCTGATGTTCACAGGTGTAGTTCGAGAAAAGTTTTAACAGGGGTCTAACGTTATGTCTAACGTTGTCTAACGTCATTCAACGCTTGCTCTTCTCAAGGGCGGGACGTCTCCTTACGGTCTTCGCCTTGCTTTTGCTTTGTCTTGTCTGTGAAACTGTCTGAGAGCCTCTCTTCTTCAAAATCTTCTGAATCATAACTATGGACTTCAATTTGGTCAGTTGGTCCCTCAACACAACTGATAACATTTCTTCAAAAAGAAGACAGGCTTTAGGCGAGCTGATTTACCCTGTTGGCATGCACACAGCTGGATATCTCATCGACTTGGAAGACTTGATGATGTGTCTATCTCTGCTGTCATCTGTGGATCTTAAGGATGCATATTTAATTGGATTTATGATAACTGGTTCCTGCTTTTTGGATTCGGCTGGTTCCTGGTCTATCAACAAACAAGGAAGACGTCGGCGGCAAATCTGGACCTGGTCAGGCTGCCTGCCTTACATGATGGCTTGGTTCATGTCTCGAGAAACCAGACTTTTGGCTGAATGGATTACATCTTGGGGATTTTCTGAGGCACATTCCATTTGTTTGGTCATTTTAATTTGGACATTTTTGGAAGCGAGTGGACCAACACAGACTGAAGGTAGATGTCATTAAAGTTCTGCCTGTTCCCAAAACAATCGTGTTTATCTGACATTCGGCTCCCCGACTGGCCTTGACAGGCCGTCTTATCTCAACACGCCTGAGAAGTTTTGTAAACCAGATGCTCTCATCCCCCTCCCAAACCTGCTACTGAGGAATTCCACAGACTTTTCAGAGGAGCACAGCTGAATAAACATTCTGTCATCATTTCAGGACTCTCGCCTCTGGCCGACCTTGGCAGCCCCCCACCCCCATGAGTGTGCACAGATCTATGAGCTGGCTGCTCAACCGCCTTTGAGTCCTCCCTGACCTTTGCGTAATGTCGGCGTCATTATCAGAGTCAGAGTCAGTCAGAGTACTTTTATTAACATTGCACAAGTTTGCACCAGTACAGCGTGAATATGTACGCACAGTCATCTTGAAGGGGACTACATGTGTGAAGCTGCTGCTATCAGGACACCATATGAGACATCAAAAGATATATCACATTTTGTCTTTAAGCGCGGCCTCTCCCATCCGTATCGGGATGAAGGTTACAGGTGTGAAAAAGGAAGAACCATGAGGGTAATAGTGGTATTACAAAAAAGATATATCACATTTTGTCTTTCAGGACACCATATGAGACATCAAAAAACTCTACCAGCAAGCACACATTTAAGACAAATCACATTTGCATTTTGAGGTCTAAGCAGTGAGATTTGTCCATGAGCCTCATTCAGATTCAGCCACAGTTCTGTGATGTTTTACAACCAGCTGCTTTCCTGATAAGCTCACACAGAAAGTTCTCTGGGGAGGGGTGGGGGGCGACAGATGCAGTTGGATCCCTCGGTCACGCATGACCCAGGAGAAATTTGTGCGCCTCGTTCAGATTCAGCCATAGTTCTGTGATGTTTACAGCCAGCTGTCCTGGAAGCGCTCACATCCCAAGGCTGTTTGTAGCCAGATTAGATAAGCCTTGGTTCTTGTTTTTCTTCAGACAGTTTACTTTTCCTGTAGCCTTGAGTGTCTATATGGGCGATCCAATCCAATTGTCTCAAATTCCGATAGAACAGTGCTCCACGAAGCCAAACAGTAAAGCTTTTCCATCATAAATCCAATTATATACATCGTCCACAGACAGGACTGACAGACACTTGACCTTTCACTCGCCTCCAGAATCCATCACGTAACTGCCAGGGTACGTCTGTGACGGGCAGCTGGCTCTCCCACACCTTGACTCTTTGTAGAAAAAAATATCTTGTCAATAGAGTTGATCGCCCATTATCCAAATCCATAATCACTTTGTGTTCGAGAGATGAGTGCCGAGGAACTGCAGACAAACAATAATTTGGAAGAAGGATCAAGCCTACAGCCATCCTTTCACATCTATGGAGAATGCTGCTAACACTGCTGGACAGCTGGTGGATGGAGCCAGCACGTTCAGCTACCTTTTGACAGTTCCTGGCAAGTCCTCTTTGTGGTCTATCCTGTTCTGATCCACCAGCAGAACCCCAGAAAGATGAGTGATGCCCTCAAAACTAACCCGGTAAGGAGCAGAAACTGATGACATGCCTCTGGTTATGCCATTTTTAGCTGACAAATTTCCCACCCATATTTTGATGTTGTCGGTCCGGGGAGTTGAACCGGCAGCCTTCCGATCACAGGCCCACCTCCTTTAGCCTCTTAACCACCACTTCCCTTTGATTTTATGCCAAACTGATTTCACATGATTATTTAAATAAAAAAAAACACGTTTTTTTTTAAAGTTTTTTCCTGAGCATGCACTGTAACAGTGTAAATTTTCAATGTTTTAGTTCAAACATTCAGTCCTTGCACAACAATAATAATAAAAAGACATAATATTATGCAATCTCTAGTTTTTAATTAACTGACTTTTTGCTTTAAATTTACCTAAAGTTAACAATCTGAAACCTTTAGGGATGCTTTTTTTGTTTTCAGAATGTGATCCTCTGTGGACACGGTCCATTAATATTTCTGAAATTTGAACATAATCTCCCGTTAATAAAATTTAATGAGTGAAAAAATAACCGAAACGGTACGCAGGTGAACCGAACCAAACGTGCCATACCGAAATGGTTCGTTACACCACTGAACAGCATACACAATATTACTCTGCTTTCAATTTTGCTCTTTCTTTTTTCCAAGATAGAGCCAGTGGACGGTGTGTGTGTGTGCATGGAGAGGAAAGAGGGAGAGGAAAGGCAAGAAGCAGCCGCTTGCGACCAGTGCAAGGCAAAACAAAAACAAATTATGTGCTTGTGTGCAAGACTTTTTTCATTAACACATTTTTGACCTTCAAACAGAGGTCAAAAATGTGTTAGGATTTTTTTTGTCTCCAAACCCTATATGTTATTTTTCACAACTTTTATTGTCTGTCCAACAGATCTCACTTGTAAATGAGTCTTCGAGGCTCAATGTGACTTATCTGTTTAAATAAAGGTTGAATGAATGTTCCTCAGGGGTAACATTGTTTAGATGGTTCTGTTAGAATCTGTTAGTGAAAATGGCAGTGGCATTTCAATATTCAACTTCTGACAAACATTCAAATAAAAACAAAAACAAAAGTTTTTGGAAAGGATCAACTGGGAGAACCCCCCTCCACCTCACAACCACTAAACAATGTTCTGATCAGTTCAACCAGGAACGAAGCCTTAGTTGAGCAGTCGGCTTCTCCACAGATTCATTCCTGACTTCCTGTTTTCTTGTATTGCTTCTCCGTAAATAAAGCTCACTTACGCCTCTCTCACTGTCGGTTTGTCTACTCTGGATGAAAACTATGAAAATCATGAGTTTCTGATGTCCAGCGTCTACTCATGTTTTCTGACAAATCTGCAGCTGAGTAGGTTTTACCTAGCCTGGTTGATACCAGACCCATGTCCTTCACTTCGCTTTGTACTAGGGTCTGGCATCTCTCCCATAGACAGCGATTTCTCCGTTAGATTTTTGAATGGACCAATCAGAGAACAGAAGGCGGAGTTTTGTTAGTTTAGCCTGGCGAGGTCCAGGCTATTCAGATAAAAAGCTCAGAAACCACTCGGTGGATATTTTTTCTGCTACCAGTGTGTAATTATATGTCTCTAATTTACTGACTGTTGGCCTAGATGAAACATTTGAGATAAAATTCGATTTTTTATCATTTATTTTCGTAGCGCACCCGAGGCTGTTTGGAAAATGTCAAACCGAAACTATTTAAATCCAGCAGATTTGACCATTTCGTGAATTGATTTAGGAACTGTTAAGCTCAGGAACACTTCTGATATAACGTCAGCGGTGAAATATATTTTTTATCAGCAGAGAAATAATAGTTTACCTTGTTTTATTGAAAATTCCTTCGTGGCGGCAGCCATTTTGAATGACGACGTCAGTCGACGTCGTTCAAAACTCCGCCTTCTGCTCTCTGATTGCTCAGGAACACTTCTGATATAACGTTAGCTAAGAAATACATTTTTTATCAGCAGAGAAATAATAGTTTTTTACCTTGTTTTATTGAAAATTCCTTCGTGGCGGCAGCCATTTTGAATGACGACGTCAGTCGACGTCGTTCAAAACTCCGCCTTCTGTTCTCTGATTGGTCCGGTCAAAAATCTACCGGAGATATCCTTGTCTATGGGACAAGTCCCAGA
>JBBPBX010100470.1:0-12355 GCA_038048925.1 Garcialebias charrua | reverse complement strand
CACAGCTGACCTGACCAGAGTCCCAATCCGAGGGTGATCTGTTCACCCTCTGGATAAGCTCGCAAACAGCTGATTTCTGATGTTGACCACAGCGTCCAGAGTCCAAATCCGTGGGTGAGCTGTTTCACCCTCTGGATAAGCTCACAAACAGCTGATTTCTCGAGGTCACGGCGCAGACCAGACATCGGGTGCTCCAGGCAGTTAAGTCCTGCTGAAGTCTCCCTCATTTTGCGATAGACCAGTGCTCCACAAACGCCAAAAAAAGCAAAGCGCTGCCATCATAATCCAATATAATCCAAGATTCTTCACCTCCACAGAGCACTCCCAGGAATCCACGGAATCCATGGCGGAATCCATGGCGTATCCTCCGTCACTCTGTGAGGGTGGGAAGGCTCCCCTTGTGCCGTTCCTTCTGTAGAGATCTTGTTTGTAGAATCGAATGCCCAAACCTCCAATCCATCTTAATTTGCGTTCGAGGTGCTTAGCTGAGGAGCTGCCAGCAGCAGGGGGGGGAAGGACAGGAGAGGGAAGGGTTGCGACTGCCTCCGTCGAGAGCAAGGTTGATCTATTTAAATTTATTTGACTTTATTTGGATTTATTTGCATTTATTTGACGTTATTTGAATTTATTTGAATTTAGTTTGACTTTATTTGACTTTATTTTACTTTATTTTACTTTGACTGTGTTTGACTTTGACTTTATTTGACTTTATTTGATTTTATTTGAATGTATTTTAATTTTTTTGACTTTATTTGACTTTATTTGGCTTTATTTGAATTTATTTGACTTTATTTGAATTTATTTTACTTTGACTGTATTTGACTTTGACTTTATTTGACTTTATTTGACTTTATTTGAATGTATTTGAATTTATTTGACTTTATTTGAATTTATTTTACTTTATTTGACTTTGTTTGAATTTATTTGACTTTATCAAAGTCAAAGTCAAAGTCAACATTATTGTCAAAACTGCAATATGTACAGGACATACACAGGATTGAAATTGCATTTCTCTCAGTCCCTCGGTGCAACAGTAACCATTTAAACACTAAAACACTAAAACATTTAATAAACATAAGCATAAAATGAAATAATAAAAGTGTAATACTGTCCTGAGTTTTTGCATAGTAGTTTTTGCATAGTAGTATGAAAGTATGAAAAGTTACACCAACACTAAAACACTAAACATTTAATAAACATAAGCATAAAATGAAATAATAAAAGTGTAATACTGTCCTGAGTTTTTTGCATAGTAGTATAAAAGTGTAAAAAGTATATCTATAAAATAAAATGAAAGTTCTGGCATTGACATTTGTAATAGAGTGACAAAGCAGCATATGAAGTTTATGTACACAGTATATGTATGAGGTAGTTGATATTGGTATAGAGGTAAAGTGGCATATGCAATAAGGCTAGTAAAAAGAATATATATATCAGCAGTAGTGTGGATATACAAAGTAGTGTAAATGTAAACAGTAGTAATGAATGTAAACAGTAGTAATACACGTTGAGAGTGAGATTGTTGTGTCCGCACCACAAGGCCAGGCGGCTCACCTCGTTCCTGTAGTCCGTCTCATCGTTGTTGCTGATGAGACCTACCACTGTTGTGTCATCCGCAAACTTGATGAAGTGGTTGGAGCTGTACGATGGTGTGCAGTCGTGTGTTAGCAGGGTGAATAGAAGGGGGCTCAGCACACATCCTTGTGGGGCCCCTGTATTCAATGTGATGGTGCTGGATGTGTTACTCCCGACCCGTACTGCCTGTGGTCTCCCGGTCAGGAAGTCTAGCAGCCAGTTACACATTGAGGTGTTTATTTGAATTCATTTGAATTTATTTGACTTTGACTTTATTTGACTTTATTTGACCTTCAGGTTTTAAACTCACAGAGTTTAGATAAGCGAGCTGAAATATTAAGAATATTTTGGCACTTTTTAATCCGCTTTATATAAAAAAATTATGCTTATTTAATGTCAGCGTTCCTGACAAACAATTTACAACATATTTTTAATTGATTAATTTATATTATTTAATTATTTGTTATTATTTTTCTGTTAAACTGAGAACAGAAGTGAATAAATGAAAAACTTTGTGGACAAACGTGTCCCTGAACTCTGTTTTTTATTGAGCGCACCTTTCGTTCCCGGCAGCCCGAAGTCCGTCCCCGTGTCGGTCTCTGGGGTGGCGGTTCCAGCACCTCTGGAAACATCTGGAGCAGCTGTGCTGGGAGCAGCAGCAGGAGACAGAGACGCTGTTCGAGCTGCGGAGACAGAGGAGCGAAGGAGTCCATAACCGCCAGACGACTGAACGTCTCCGTCCCTCTCCACCTCCCACAGCTCTCTGCCGGAAGGATCCACCTGGAGGACAGGAGGACAGGAGAACCAGAGGACAGGAGAACCAGAGGACAGGAGAACCAGAGGACAGGAGAACCAGAGGACAGGAGGAACAGAGGACAGGAGGACCAGAGGACAGGAGAACCAGAGGACAGGAGGACCAGAGGACAGGAGGAACAGAGGACAGGAGGAACAGAGGACAGGAGGAACAGAGGACAGGAGGAACAGAGGACAGGAGGACCAGAGGACAGGAGGAACAGAGGACAGGAGGAACAGAGGACAGGAGGAACAGAGGACAGGAGGAACAGAGGACAGGAGGAACAGAGGACAGGAGGAACAGAGGACAGGAGGAACAGAGGACAGGAGGAACAGAGGACAGGAGGAACAGAGGACAGGAGAACCAGAGGACAGGAGGAACAGAGGACAGGAGGAACAGAGGACAGGAGGAACAGAGGACAGGAGGACCAGAGGACAGGAGGAACAGAGGACAGGAGGAACAGAGGACAGGAGGAACAGAGGACAGGAGGAACAGAGGACAGGAGGACCAGAGGACAGGAGGAACAGAGGACAGGAGGAACAGAGGACAGGAGGAACAGAGGACAGGAGGACCAGAGGACAGGAGGAACAGAGGACAGGAGGAACAGAGGACAGGAGGAACAGAGGACAGGAGGAACCAGAGGACAGGAGAACCAGAGGACAGGAGGAACAGAGGACAGGAGGAACAGAGGACAGGAGGAACAGAGGACAGGAGGAACAGAGGACAGGAGGAACAGAGGACAGGAGGAACAGAGGACAGGAGGAACAGAGGACAGGAGGAACAGAGGACAGGAGGACCAGAGGACAGGAGGAACAGAGGACAGGAGGAACAGAGGACAGGAGGAACAGAGGACAGGAGGAACAGAGGACAGGAGGAACAGAGGACAGGAGGACCAGAGGACAGGAGGACCAGAGGACAGGAGGAACAGAGGACAGGAGGAACAGAGGACAGGAGGACCAGAGGACAGGAGGAACAGAGGACAGGAGGAACAGAGGACAGGAGGACCAGAGGACAGGAGGACCAGAGGACAGGAGGACCAGAGGACAGGAGGACCAGAGGACAGGAGGACCAGAGGACAGGAGGACCATGACTAAAACGACGACTTGTTTAGCTCCAGTTTTGTCCATTTGTCCAAATGTCTCAGTCTCACACATCAGAGTCTTTTAACTGAATAAAGGAAAATAAAATAAAATAAATTCTGATCATCGGTAAAATAATTTTGTCTAAACGTCGTCATTGTTTTTGTGCTTAGATGAATTCTCCTGCCTCAAACATTCTGTCTGCAGATTTAAAGAACGAGGACTGAAGTTTCTGATCCCACCTCCAGGACGGGAGGTCCACGGTGCTCCTGGACTCCAGAGTCCTGGTCTTCTCCCAGGGAGGAGCTGCTGAGCTCTGTGGACGGGTGGAGGGACGACGAGTAGCCTGTGAGACGCAGAGAGACACGTCAAGAACACGCAGAGAGACACGTCAAGAACACGCAGAGAGACACGTCAAGAACACGCAGAGAGACACGTCAAGAACACGCAGAGAGACACGTCAAGAACACGCAGAGAGACACGTCAAGAACACGCAGAGAGACACGTCAAGAACACGCAGAGAGACACGTCAAGAACACGCAGAGAGACACGTCAAGAACACGCAGAGAGACACGTCAAGAACACGCAGAGAGACACGTCAAGAACACGCAGAGAGACAAGTCAAGAACACACAGAGAGACACGTCAAGAACACACAGAGAGACACGTCAAGAACACGCAGAGAGACACATCAAGAACACGCAGAGAGACACGTCAAGAACACAGATCTGTCCTTGAGGAGACAACTTTTTATACTGGGGGGCTGAAGACTAATGTATGGGGGCCAAGGCCACCAGAGGCCACCCCCTGGCTCCTCCACTGTCCCTCTGCACCTCTCTGTGTTTTTGGACCAGACTGAGTCAAACTGTGGTTCAGATGTTTTTGCAGTTACAGTCAAATTATTTCCACTAACCGATCAGAGCATCCAGGTCCGGTGTGGTGTGGTTGACGTCCAAGACTTCTGGGACATTGTGTCCATCCGTCCCTCCTCCTCTTGTTTTGTCTTCCTCCTCTGTCTCCCACTCTTCCTCTCCGTCTCTCCTCTCCTGGTCCTCTCCTCCTTCTTCTCCCCTCTCTCTGTCCTCTGTGTCCATTCCATAAAAGCCAGAAGCCTCCTGAGAGATGTCTCCTGGTCCATCATGTCCCACGTAGCCTTGTGGGCCCTGGGGGACCGCCAGATGAACCATACGCTGGAAAGACAAGACCTGTGGTGAGACAAAACCAGATGAAATCATGACATCACCGTTCCTCACCTCCATCACGTCTTCCACGTTAGGACGTCCATCCACTGCAGCATAGGCCCTGGCTACTTCCTGGCTCTTAGAAGACGTGGTCTGTGAGTGGACCATGTCCTCGGGCCGGCCCACATCATGAACCAGGTGAGGCTGAGCTCGGACCAGCTCGCTGCCTGAGTGGCGTTTGGTTCTGACTAATTCTTGGAAGAAATGTGTCTTGACTGGACCTCCGTTCCCAAACAGAGGACGGAGGGGGACGACTCGCTGGGAGGAACCAAAAGGTCCACAGCCGACCAGAAGAGCTGCAGGAGAGAGAGACAAAGAGCGTCAGAAACATTTGGTCTAAAATCACCTTTTAATAACAGTTCTCAGAAAATGTGGATTCCACGTGAAAATATTTTAACGGCAGAACAAAAAAAAGTGAACAAATGACTCTGACTCAAATGATTATGATGGAGCTTAAATGATGACTCAGCTTATTTTTATACATCCATCATTAATCCCTCACACAGAACCCGGCTCTGTGGACTTCAGTCTGATGGTCTGGACCAGGAGGGCCGTCTGAATGGGCAGATCATCTTTAATATCCAACGTGTCTGAAACACATCTGCAATACATCTGAAACACACCTGCATGTAAACGCTCGTAGCCTTCTAAAAAAACTTTGACAAATTGAAAATCCTAATCAGTTCTTCTGGGACAGATGTGATCGTTATCTCTGAAACTTGGCTCAACAAATATCAGAGACTCCTTGGCTGCCCAAGATTGCATCTAAAAAAACAATCGCAAACCAGTTTGAGGCTTTAGCTGTGAACATCAGTTTGAAGGGAGGTCAGATTAACTGTTGTAGGTTGTTATCGTCCCCCCTCTGCAACACCTGAGGCTCTGTCCTCCCTGATTGAATTCATATAGGAAATTTAAAACACAATGAGATTGTTATGGCAGGAGATTTCAACATTGATTGGAATAAGTCGACCCTCCTCTGTGAAAAATTCAAGGAATGTTGCCTATCTCTCAATCTAACACAACTTATTGATTCTCCCACCAGACCAAACAAAAAATGTGCCGAAAAATCTTCCACCTTAGATCTGTTTTTCACAAATGCACCTCACAAATTTCCTGGTACAGGTGTATTTGCTAACATTTTGAGTGATCATTCCGTAATAGCAGCTCTTAGATCTACTAAACTTCCACCTGCTAAGCCCAGAATAATTCAAAAAAGGGATTTGAAACATTTCTGTGAACAGTCATTCCTCTGGGATCTATCCCACTTTGCTTGGCAACGTATTCTATTAATCAACGACGTGAACACAGCTTGGAACTATTTTCATGATAGTTTAATTTACTTTGTAAACAAACACGCTCTTTTCCTGCAGTTCAGGATAAAGGGCCGTGACAGCCCCTGGTTTACTCTTGAACTAGCTGACCTCCTGCATAGGAGAGATCATCTTTGGGCCGCAGCAAGAAAATCACACTCAGACACTGATTGGTTGAATTTTCGGAAGTTGAGGAATAAATGCACAACTGCCATCAAAGCTGCAAAACATAACTACTTCTTATCTCAGACCTCCAAAAATCTAAACGACCCTAAAAAATTCTGGAAAACCATCAAATCTCTCTCAGGCATCCCCCAATCATCTGACCTCCCATCACAACTTCTTGTTGACTCTGTTCCTGTGTCAAATAAGCACGAGATCCTGAACTGTTTCAACAAACATTTTGTTGCTTCTAGTTCATTATTTGACACAGTTACAAATGGAAAATCAGCCACTTCATCTAATAATCAAACTTCTACAAATCAAATCCCTCCTACAAGTCAACCATCTGTTAATCACACCTTCTCTTTTTCTCCGTTCTCAGTCAGTGAGGTAAATAAACTGTTAAATGATCTTGATCCTAAAAAATCTGCAGGTCCAGATGAACTTCCACCTTATTTCTTAAGGCTGGCTGCTCATATCATCACAGTCCCTGTGACCCACATCTTTAATCTGTCCATAAGCCAAAACACCATTCCGGATGCTTGGAAAACAGCCTTTGTTCTTCCTTTGCTGAAGGGAGGTGACCCCACCTCATTGAACAATTATCGACCGATCTCTAAACTCTGCATCTTAGCCAAGGTTCTAGAAAAACTGATAAACTCTCAGATCAAAAATTATCTGGACTCATTTAACATCTTACCTCTCCATCAATCTGGTTTCAGGAAAAAACACAGCACAACAACTGCTTCTCTGAAGGTTCTGAATGATGTTGTTGAAGCATTGGATGCTAAGGATTATTGTGCTGCACTTTTCTTAGACCTGTCTAAAGCTTTTGACACTGTGGATCATAACATCTTGTGTCATAAGCTCTCAGAAATCGGTTTCTCTGATCACACCATCGGTTGGTTTTCTAACTATCTTTCCAATCGGAGGCAATGTGTTCAACATAACGGTACTTCTTCCAGCTATTTAACAGTTAAAAATGGTGTACCACAAGGCTCAGTTTTAGGACCCACTCTCTTTACAATCTACATAGCTAATGTAGGTCACTGCATCCCTGATGCATCCTTACATTTCTATGCTGATGATACAGTTGTTTATTGCCGAGCTAAAACAGTAGCTAAGGCTTTCCAGTTACTGCAATCCGCTTTTGACATCATCCAGTCAGATTTGTTCCGTCTCAAACTTGTCCTAAATGCTGATAAAACAAAAGGGATGTTTTTTTCAAGTAGGAAGTCGGTCCCAGCAGATCTTCCTCTGATTTTTTCCTCAAATGGTGTCCCTATTGAGTTTGTTGATTCCTATAAATATTTGGGTATCCTGGTCGATTCACATCTCTCTTTTAAACTCCACGTGGAAAACCTAGTGAAGAAACTGAAAGTTAAACTGGGTTTCTTTTTCAGAAACAGATCATGTCTAACACTGAATGTTAGGAAACGCCTTGTATCTGTGACTTTCCTTCCCTCCATTGATTACGGTGACATTCTCTACATGAATGCTCCTACAAGCACCCTGCGGATGTTGGATGTTGTCTATCATGGTGCACTAAGATTCATAACTGGTTGTGATTATCGTACCCACCACTGCACCCTGTATTCACTGGTTAACTGGACATCATTAACCTCACACAGACTCTTCCACTGGTACATTTTCATCTTTAAATCACTTCTTGGTCTGCTGCCCTCATACATCTCCTCCTACATGTCTTTGCGTGAGTGCAGCTACAGTGTGCGCTCTCAGGACATGATTACCTGCAGTGGTTTTAAGAATCTGTTGGAATCCTGGCAAAAACCAATGCAGATATGTTCTTGTTTTTGATTTTATACATCTATCTTATAATGTTTTGCTAGTTTTTGATACTTTGTTTAAAAAAAATTTGTATTTCTCTCTTATGTTTTTCTATTGTTTATTGTTTAAGGAAATTCTACCATTGCTGTTCATCATTCTTTAGTTTGTAGCAGGTCGCTCTTGTAAATGAGTCCACGAGGCTCAATGAGATTTACCTGACTAAATAAAGGTTGAATGAATGAAAAAACATCTGGAACACATCTGGAGCACCAAAGTACCTGAGGACAGACCCACCAGGTGATTCATGTAAAACTGAAACCAGTTCCTTCAAGTTCTTCCTCTTTCTGCTCTCCATCTGATTATTTAGTTAACTGAGGACTTATTTACCTCAAAATACACACAAACATCATCCAGATGTTTTAAAGTTCACCTCAAAAAGATTTTCAAACACGTCCTCTGAAAGGAAACAGATCTGTTGGTTCACCTTAAATAAATTTTTTTTTTAAAGTCTGATGAAACATCCTCGCAGCTCCAACTATTGACCTGAGAAACACAAGAACAACCGGGAGGGACAGAGGACAGGAGGACAGAACAACAGAAGACATAGGACAGAGGAGGACAGAGGACTGGAGGACAGAGGAAACATTTACTAAATGAAATAAACCTCTTCAAAACAAAGTTTTATTTCAGCTGCTCAAAATTTAAACAACAACCAGCAGAAAAGATGGATGGATGATGGATGGATGATGATGAATGATGGACGGATGATGATGAATGATGGATGGATGATGGATGTATAATGAATGATGGATGTATGATGGATAGATGGATGTTGGATGGATGAATGATGGATGGATGGCCATCTCCTTTCTTTTCTTGGATTGATGATGGATGATGGATGATGACAATGGATGATGATGGATGATGGACGCCTCCTTTCTCTTCACAGATGGATGAGGAATGGATGAATGTTGGATGGACACTTGCCTCCTTTCTCTTCATAGATGGATGATGGATGGATGGATGATGGATGGATGATGGATTAATGCGCACCTCCTTTCTCTTCACAGATGGATAGATGGATGATGATAGATGGATGATGGATGGATGATGGACAGATGGATGATGGATGGAAGGATGATGATGGATGATGGATGGATAGATGGATGATGATGGATGGATGGATAATGATGGATGGATAGATGGATGATGATGGATGGATAATGGATGTATGGATAGATGGATGATGATGGATGGATGATGGATGGATAAATGGATAATGATAGATGGATGATGATGGATGGATGATGGATGGATAAATGGATGATGATGGATGGATGGATAATGATAGATGGATGATGATGGATGGTGGATGGATGACTAGATGTATGGATGATGGATGGATGATGATGGATGGATGATGATGGATGGATAGATGGATGATGATGGATAGATATATGGATAATAATGGATGGATGGATAAATGGATGATGGATGGATGATGGATGGATAAATGGATAATGATAGATGGATGATGATGGATGGATGATTACTCCGGTTTCCTCCCACAGACCAAAAAACATGCTTGTTAGGCTGATTGGTGACTCTAAATTGACCCTAGGTGTGAGTGTGAGAGTGGATGGTTGTTTGGTGTGAGTGAGACAGGTCCCTCTTGTAAATGAGTCCCCGTGACTCAACGAGGCTAGCCTGTATAAATAAAGGTTGAATGAATGAATTATGATGGATGGATGATGGATGGATAAATGGATGATGATGTATGAATGATGGATGGATAAATTGATAATGATAGATGGATGATGATGGATGGATGATGGATGGATAAATGGATAATGATAGATGATGATGATGGATGGATGATGGATGGATAAATGGATTATGATGATGGATGGATGATGATGGATGGATGATGGATGGATAAATGGATGATGGATGGATGATGATGGATGGATGGCTAGAAGGATGGATGATGGATGGATGGATGATGGATGGATAAATGGATGATGATGTATGAATGATGGATGGATAAATTGATAATGATAGATGGATGATGATGGATGGATGATGGATGGATAAATGGATAATGATAGATGATGATGATGGATGGATGATGGATGGATAAATGGATTATGATGATGGATGGATGATGATGGATGGATGATGGATGGATAAATGGATGATGGATGGATGATGATGGATGGATGGCTAGAAGGATGGATGGATGGATGATGGATGGATAAATGGATGATGATGGATGGATGGATACTAATGGATGATGGATGGATGATGGATGGATGGATAAATGGATAATGATAGATGGATGATGGATGGATGGATGAAATGATTTGGTCAAACCTGAAATGGGCGTCGTGTTGAGGACGACTCTCAGCTACCACCACCTCCTGACAGAAGGTGGCGGCCATCTTTGTTTGTCTGTAGGACTTCTTGTTCGTTGGCCTCAGGTTCATGAGATATTTTGCTAACAGACGCAGGTTTGTCTTATTTGTTGATTTTCTCTTTTAAAGCAGAACATTCCTGGCTGGTCAAAATAAAAACACTCCAGATTATTAAACGTTTCTTTAAATAATTTTAATCTGATTATAATCTGACTAATCTCATTTAAAGCAGGAAGTCGTAAAATACATTTTAAATTGTTTAATTTCATCTGTGCTGCTGAAAACGGTCACGTGCAATGAAGTTGCGTGTGCGCGCCACTGCAGCGTGCGTTTGCTGCATTCAAACTGCGTGATGCAGCCTTCCTCCTCCTCCTCCTCATCACTAACAACAACAAATAATCAGATTGATCATCACTGAATGATCTGATGACGTCACGGCTGGTTTTCTTCCCTGTGAGGATGAGGAGGATGAGGAGGAGACTCACCGGTGAGGATGAAGAGGCCCGGCATGTCTCTGCAGGTCCAGATCTCACTTCATGTCCGGGATGATGCGCGTGCGGGTTTAACGGGGTTGCTGGGGGGTGGGGGTCCGCGCGCGCACGCGAGATTGTGCGGGTGGAGGAGCAGAGCCGCGGTCCAAACAGAACCGGATCAGCTGCAGCAGAACCAGAACCAGCGGGTCCTCCTGCGCTTCCTGCTCTGACCGCCAGAGGGCGCGCGTTCACAACATGTGATTTAAATCATTTTGTGAAAAGATCAAGTTGTTACAATCTCAAAGGGAAAGATGTATTTGTAAAACAGCAATTTAGAACTAGTTTGAAGGAAAGAACTACCTTAATTCATAACTTAAAGACAGAAGTTAAAGAAGCCAAATCAATCCCTGTCTTTAAGAAACTGCTTAAAGTTGAATTGTTAAACAAATATAACGAATGTATTTAACAGTATATACAATTGAAAGTTGATTGAGTTATTTACTTATTATTATAGAACATTTTGTTTAAATTCTATTAGATAAATAAGGAGCAGATTTAATAAGATTTCTTCATCTGCTACCTTTCATTTTAGGTTTTATACTTTTTTCTGTCTTTTCTGTTTTTTTTTTTCAATTACATGTTAAGTGTTGTAATTCATTATGTAAATATTTTCTTTTAATGTATTGTTTCTCTCTTCAATTACATATATGTTAATTATTGTAACTCATTATTATAAAATGAATTAAAAAAAATAAAAATAAATGATTCAACCTTTATTTATCCAGGTTACTCACTCATTTACTAGAGAGACCTGTTCCAGACAGAACATGTCAAGAACAGACAACAACAGTAAACAACGACGACGACGACGACGACGACGACGACGACGACGACGACGACGACAACAACAGTAAACAATGACAACAATAAACAACAGTAAAAATGCAGTTAAAATAAAAGTGTACAAAACAAAAAGACCGGTAGGACTGTAAAGCACCTTGCATGGTAGTCTGCCGCCACCGGTTTATGAATGTGTGTAGCATTCAATATATGTGTAGCACTTTGAGATTTTCAGTAATGAAAAGTGCGTTATAAATTGAATTAATTATTATTATTATACAAATCAGGGTGCCGTAAAATAGCTACATACTAAAAACAAGAACATATGTGCTTTTTCTATTGACATATAAAAATGTCAAAATAAAAATGTGAATAAAAAGACAGCTGGAGTTTCTGTCCACTCATCTTTAAATCACTTCTTGGTCTGCTGCCCTCATACATCTCCTCCTACATGTCTTTGTGTGAGTGCAGCTACAGTGTGCGCTCTCAGGACATGATTACCTGCAGTGTTCCCTCAGTGAGGACTGAACTTGGAAAAAGGGCCTTCTCCTACTCTGCTCCTGCTTCATGGAATATCTTACAAAAAGATCTGAAGCTCTCGACCTTGACTTCTCTAAATGGTTTTCAGAATCTGTTGGAATCCTGGCAAAAACCAATGCATGTTGCTGTTTTTGATTTTAT
>JBBPBX010100469.1:0-12355 GCA_038048925.1 Garcialebias charrua | reverse complement strand
AAAAAATCACTAAAATACCACTTTAGTTAGTGATATGTGACTTATCTGTGCTGCTGATTATCTATGCTGCTGATCTCTTGCCTTTAAGCTGCTGTATTTATGCTTAGGTATCTACTCACTACAGACTCATGTTTGGACTGCTGTATAATATACCATATTATTTTGCATTATTAGGGTTTAGCGTATATCTTAGATCCTTGTATACTGTTTCTTTTTATACTTTATATTTTTGCTATTTTTGGGTGTAACTGGGACCTTGTACACAATTTTGTTCCACCATGTGATGCGAATGATACTAAATAACCTTGAACCTTAATGTTGCATATGATTTTGCATATTGTTGTTTTTAAAGTTTGTCCAAATGGGCTTTCATTTCTCATCACAAGATGATCTTGGTCTAAATCTCTAGCAGGAAAGGCATCAGATGGCATTCATTCCTTCATGTACTGCTGGACATTTATAATAATAATAATAATAATAATAATAATCATTTTATTTAAAAGCGCCTTTCAGGACACCCAAGGACACTTAACAAACCAACACAGTGTAATACAGAGCAAACATTATCAGCGACAAATTGAAATATAAAATACATAAAGGATATAAAATGGAAGATAAAAATACATTTAGTAAAGTTAGTGATAAGCTAGTCTAAAGAGATGGGTTTTCAGGGCAGTCTTGAACAGAGAAAGGGAGGTGGTGTTTCGAAGGTCTGGCGGTAGAGCGTTCCAGAGGTGAGGGGCAGAGCAGGTGAAGGCCCTGCTCCCCATGGTGGAGAGGCGGGCAGAGGGTACATGGAGATGTAGCGAAGAGGAGGACCTGAGAGAGCGTGATGGGATGGAGATTTGTAGGAGGTCAGATAGATAAGGAGGGGCAAGGTTGTGGATAGCTTTGAACGTGAGGAGTAGAATTTTGAAGATGATGCGTGATTTAACCGGGAGCCAGTGGAGCTGCTGCAGGACAGGAGTGATGTGATCATAGTAGGAGGTTTGAGTGATGACACGGGCAGCTGAGTTCTGGACCATCTGTAACTTGTGGAGAGATTTGTTGGGGAGGCCGTAGAGAAGGGAGTTGCAGTAGTCAATACGGGAAGTCACAAGACTGTGCACCAGGATGGCTGTGGAGCGGGGTGTGAGAGAAGGACGGAGACGGTTAATATTACGGAGGTGGAAATAGGCAGACCGAGTAATATTGTTGATGTGTGAAGTGAAGGAGAGAGTGGTGTCGAGGATGACACCGAGGCTCTTGACCTGAGGGGAGGGGGATAGCAGAGAGTTGTTAAGGGGGACGAGAAGATGTTCTGATTTTGAAATAGAGTTTTTGGTACCAACAAGAATGATTTCTGTTTTGTTGCTGTTTAGTTGAAGGAAATTGTTAGAAAACCAGTGATTTAGCTCGTTGAGACAGTTGGTGAGGATGGAGGGTGGGTGGGTGGAGTTAGGTTTTGATGACAAGTAGAGCTGCGTGTCATCAGCATAGCAGTGGAAATGGACGCCGTATTTGCGGAAGATGTGACCTAGAGGAAGGAGGTAAATGATGAAGAGGCGGGGTCCGAAGACAGAGGGGGACACCTGTGGAGACAGGGGAAGACTGGGAACGGAAGGATTTAAGCTGAATGAATTGAGTGCGGTCAGAGAGATAGGAGGTGAACCAGTCTAACGGGGTACCTGAGATGCCAATGGAGGTTAGTCGTATTTAGTTGTATATTAGGCTCTTACTGTTTTGTAATTAAATAAATAGTGGGACGTGTAACTCCAATTTACAATGATGAACTGAAGAGAATTCTATGGGTATGGGTTTCCTCCCACAGACCAAAAACATGCATGTTAGTCTGATTGGTAACTCTAAATTGTCCCTAGGTGTGAGTGAGAGACTGAATGGTTGTTTGTCTGGTTTGTTTCTATGTGCCCCTGTGATGGACTGGAGACCTGTCCAGGGTGTCCCCACCTATTACACAGTGATGGCTGGGGCACCAGTGACCTCCGTGACCCGAATAAGGAAGAAGCAGGTAAAGATAACGGATGGATGAATGGATGGAAGGATGGATGGATGACATCTTACTGTACTTCTGTTGCAGAGAAGCGCCATCTGCTGTGAATTTAGTGCACTATCTTTAAGCAAGGGGTTTACTTTTTATCTTTGCAGGACTCTGAATAATGGTCATATAGACAAATCTGTGTTCAAAAGATGTGTAGAAGTGTCTTTGGTCATCCGATATCCCCTTAAATTCAACTATGTATGTGTAGATAGTGGAGAAACTGTTAATTAATAAAACTTTAATTTATATTCAGATTCACTTATTCTTTACTCACTATAGTGTTTTATATATTGTTACTGTTTTTGCTGTATAATAAAGTAGACAAAAGGCACTGTAACACCCCTTTAAGCTTTAGAAGCAAGACGTTGTTTTAATACCCTGATGCATGCTCAATAATCCAGGTAGAAAAATCTAAAAAAGGTAAGTCTGATCCTCTGGAGATTCAAAAAACAAAACAAAACAAAGTTGCTTTAAATTAATGTCTGAAAAAGTTTTAGGTCAGAGAGCTTTGCCTTGATGAGATTTTGAGGCAGCACACAACAGTGGTTAAAACTCACTGCAAATGATTTGTGATATGTGATGCAGAGATAAAACTAGATACTGTACATGAGAGGGGGGAGGATGGTGAGAGAGGAGTTTTAAAATGTACTAAGAAGGAGGAGTGTTTTATTTTTTGACCACAAGAGGGTAATATTGCCTAGCTAAAAGAGCTTCGTTGCGTGGCGTTTTGTGCTGTGTATCGTTTGCTCCTCTATTCTGCACACACACAAAATGCTTTAGATGACTGTTCTGTTATTTAAACTGAGCTCTTTAGGCTTCATTGATCTTGTTCTTCTGTTCCCCCATTAGTGATCTTACAAGTGAAAATGTCCTCTTGGAAATTTCCCCTCCCTTAAGGTGATGCACCACCCCTGTCACAGATAGTTTGCCTCCTAAAGATTGCTTCTTTCTTCTTTGGTTGTTTCATTGTCAGGGGTCACCACAGCGAGTCATCCTCCTCCATGTCACTCTGTCCTCTGCATCCTCCAACTACTGTACCTCCATGTCCTCTCTAACTGCATCCATATGTCCCTTTTTTCCTTGTCTTTTTCCTGGCAGCTGCATTTCTAACACCATTCAGTCTCAACTGTCACTCTTCTGTAGATGTTCAAACCATCTCAATCTGGCCTCTCTAGTTGTTCAAGCTGTGCTGTACCTCTGATAATCCACCACCATCTGTCCTTCCTGGTTCCTTTCATTGATGCCAAACCTACCCATCACTCCCTTATCTCTTCTGTTTCTTACACCCACATGGCTATTTCACATTTAGCACTTTGAGATTTTTATTAATGAAAAGTGCGGTGTAAATTGAATTTATTATTATTATTACTATTTGCTATAACCACTTTTTCCTTTGGGAATACACTATATCACTTCATCAACACTTATGTCAAACTCAAGGCCCAGGGGCCAAAAGTGGCCCCAGTTGACATCTTATCTGGCCCCCAAGATGATATTTTAAACGTACAATACCTTTTCCACTTGAATTTTTTCAGTAATCTTTGATTATGATGTCAAAAGTGCAACAGAGAACATCAAACGAGACCAAGCAAACTCCTTTTGAGGAACCTGCAACCAAGAAAAGATGTTGGGTATCTGACTTGAGTTAATATAAATTCTGAAACATGGCCCTTAGTTTGAAAAAAGTTTTAATTTTGGCCCCTTTTGTAAGTGAGTTTGAAACCCTACCTATTTCTCGTTGGTCTTGCATCCAACTTGTGGAACATAACCACTGACAACATTTAGCATTAGAACTTCTACTTCTACTTCCAGACACATAGCCTCATCTGACACTCGTTTCACATCTACTACATTCTTTGTCAACTCCTCCCTCAGGACCACCCTTACTCCGTTTTTGTTCCTATCCACACCATGATACATAGCGTGAACCCTGCCCCAATGCTGTGTGAGCCTTGCAGCCCCTCCACTTGGTTTCTTGCACAAATAAAATAATTACCTTCCTTTTCTGCATCATGTCAACCAGCTGTCTACCTTTGCCTATATTGTCCCCACATTTAAAGTAGCTACCCTCAGTCTAAGACTCTTCTCCCTCTGTCTCCTGATATGTTCCCCTCCTCGTAGTCTTTGGCTAACAGTAATAATAATAATAATAATAATGAATTTAATTTGTAACACACTTTTCATTAACACAAATCTCAAAGTGCTACAAGGTGCAACTAAAATCAATGATCAAATAAAAACAAGTGATAAAATCAAGTAAAATCAATGATAAAATAACAAAAAAGCAATCATAAAATCAATTAAAAACAATGATATATCAACTAAGATCAGAGATAAAATCATGTGGAGGCAGGCTTGCTTAAAAAGAAATCTTTAAGCCTTTTTTAAAGTCAACCAGTGACTGTGGAGCTCTCAGGCAGTCAGGGAGGGAGTTCCATAGGCGGGGGGCAGCCACACAGAATGCCCGGTCTCCCATGGTCCTTAATTTGGTTCGTGGAATGTGAAGGAGATTACTGTTCTGTGATCGTAGAGACCGGGTGGATGAATATGGTGCAAGAATGTCCTTTAGATAGTCAGGTGAAGTTCCGTGTAAGCATTGGTGTGTAATGAGAGCAGTTTTGTACTGAATTCTGTAGGTGACAGGAAGCCAATGGAGGTTATGGAGAATGGGTGTAATATGTTCAAATTTACGAGCTCTCAATAAAATCCTTGCTGCACTGTTTTGAATATATTGAAGCTTCTGAAGGTTTTTGCCAGGGATTCCAATAAACAGGGAGTTGCAGTAGTCGAGCCTGGAGGAGACAAAGGCATGGACGAGTTTCTCAGCATCAGAAAAAGTCAGAGATGGGCGAAGTCTGGAGATGTTTCGAAGATGGAAGAAGCAGGTTTTAAACAGATGCTTAATGTGATTTTCAAATGTAAGATGAGAGTCCATTTTTATTCCAAGATTTGTAACAGAGGTGGAGAGGGGGATGTCTTGTCCAGAAAAGGAAATTGTTGTTATAGTTGATGTTTGTACCTGGTGAGGGGTGCCAATCAGTATGGCCTCAGTCTTGGAGCAGTTTAATTGAAGAAAGTTCTGATTCATCCATGCCCTTATTTCCTCCAGGCAGGTAGAGAGGGCAGTGAGTGAAGATGGAGATGACAATGGTGATGATGATGATGCTCCAGTCCTGATGTAAAGCTGTGTATCGTCGGCATAACAGTGAAAAGAAATGTTGAACTTAATGATTTGACCTAAAGGCAGCATGTAAAGGGAAAATAGCAGGGGCCCAGAACTGACCCTTGAGGGACACCACAGGAGACACAGACAGTCTGGGAAGTGGCATTGCCAAGACTAACACATTCCAGCCTATCGGAGAGGAAAGATTTGAACCAGTCCAGGACAGTGTCACAGAGACCGACCTCCACATGAAGACGGTGGAGGAGGATACTATGGTCCACAGTGTCGAAAGCTGCAGTGAGGTCAAGGAGGACAAGGATGGAGGGAGAACCAGTGTCAGCAGCCATGAGGACATCATTTGTTACTCTCAGCAGTGCAGTCTCAGTACTGTGAGCTTCACGGAAGCCAGTAGCTTCCACAATTTCCTTGTGCTACTGTTGTCACCCTATTTGTCAACAGCACCAATGGGTGTCATTGTTAAGCCGCGCCTCGACTGATCCACTATGATGTTATTTGGATGAACTTGCATATTTATTTTGGCTAAAGTATTGTACGTCGGATACCCTTCCTGTCTCAACCCTCTTTTACCTGGGCATGGAACTGGCAGAAGATATCCACTTACTTGTGCGACCTGGCGGCTGGTTTGCCTACACATCACTTGGTAAACATTTCTTCTTCTCAGCTCTTCTAATGTCTTCCAATGTTATGATATGCACCCTTTAAATGTATAGTCAACTTTAACCTTGAAAGCAAATTGATTTCCAGTTGTATTGCATTTAAATGCAATAACACTAGTTTGTGTTTTTTAATGTTGAGTATAATTTTGCTTTCTTACTCAGAAGCCATTGTAAATGTTTTACATATGATTTACATATCATTTACATATAAAGTGCAACATTTGAATTTTTTAAAAATCTTTCCTCATTTTCTTTTGTTCAATTTATTAACTATGATAACAGTTTTAGGGTAATTTAAGTAGTTTTGATTGTGAAACAAAATCTTAAAAAATGCAATAATTATCTTGTGGTTTATTTATTGATTTGTAGGTTTTTAGTGATTTATTAAACATGTTCCAAATTTGTACAAACAGGGACTTTTGGCATTTAGAGCAGCTGCCCAGTGACAATAACCCCCCTAATATAATAATAATAATAATAATAATAATAATAATAATAATAATAATAATAATAATCATCATCATTTTATTTAAAAGCGCTTTTCAGGACACCCAAGGACAAGGACACTAATATGAACGCAATATGGTCAAAAAGGCTTTTACGTTGGTATTTTAGAACAAAATTTCTTTCTTCTGGGAAGAAACTCAAACAGCTCTAAATGTCCAAGTATCAAAAAGATAATTGGTCTTTTTGTTTAGATATTTCCTTTAGGTCAAACTTTTCCTTTTAGATGTTCTGTAACAGACAAAAAAAGTCACCAGAAATTTAAAATGGCATTCTAAGTTCATACCATTTAAAATTATTTAAGAAATCAGAAACAAAAACTTCAACATAGAGATATAAATTGTTTTCTTACCACCTTCTCAACCCTTTCAGTGCTTCTTGTGACCTCTTGTAGGAATTAAACCCTGAAGCTGTGTCGCGCAAATTCTGGATTAAATCAGTGATTCAGATATGTGAAAAGCTTATAAACAAGTAATACTGTACCTGTTGCAGATGGCTCTTTGAAAGACCTTGGTTTGAAAATGTAGAGTTTAATTCTTACAACACTGTCAAGCTAACATCTACTTTGAAGAACAGTGAATTCCCGCCCTCCTAAAACAGCTACAACCTAGTTCAGGAAAATGCTATGTATCATAAACGTTTACAATTTGTTGATTGCTATATTGCATGACTGTTTACATAGAATAACTTTGCCTAACTACAAGCACTAATAGTAGCAACTAACTTAGCAATTCCTGCAGAAATATCAAAACAATTCTGCCAGAATGGTGGACTGCTTTATTCTATTACTAATGTACAGGGCTCAGAATCACAATTTACCATCGAACGTACAAGCGTATTTTGTATTTTTGTTAAGCCAAAGTTTAGAACAAGTTTGCGGGGTAGGTCTACTTTAATGAGGGGAATTGATTTATGGAATGGTTTGAATAATGATATTAAAAATGAGGAATCATTATTTGTATTTAAGAAAAGGATAAAGAATATAATGCTGACGAGATACATTTAAGTTAGTTAATATTAGCGAAAACTATAAAGAATAATTGTGATATGTTTTGGGTTTTGTTGTATTATTTGTGATTATTGCTTGAATTGATTGTTTGAATTGATTTTGTTAAGAAGGGGCAGAATTGATAAGATTTAATTCTTCTTCTGCCGCCTTTCATTTTATAGGTATTTCATATTGTTTTTTTCTCTTGAAATTGTATTGTTTTTAATGGAAATGAAATTAATAAATAAACAAACAAACAAACAACAATGACTATTAATGCAAAACTGAGAGTGGTGCAAGTGTAAACCAAAACTGTAAACGTGCAGATTTTTAGGACAACTTGATGGTATAAAAAGACAACACTGCATTGCAAGGATTTACAAATACAAGTTATTCAGTCTAATAAGAATAATAATCTGACAATAGAACATCTTAAAGCCAAATTAAGACCTTCAGTGTGTTAAAGGGACATAAAAATAAGACAAGCAAATAATGAAATGTTTAATAAATAACATGAACAACACAACAAAAATGACATCAACATTTAAAGCTCAAATTCCTTTTGTATATATACACGTACTGTAAATACTTTCATATTTGACTGTATAAAATATAAATATGACATACAGTCCATATAACTTAAAACAACCAGGACTTTTCTGACTGAGGTAGGGTCAGGGGGCTGAGGGGTTTAATAAAAGTGTGTTTTTTTTGTCTGTGTGTTGCTTGAAAACTGTGACCAGTAGGAGTCTGTGATTCAAGGAGGAAACAACTAGAGTATTGGCTTGGCAAGAAAGCTGCAGTGGCTGTTTGGTAGAAATGAGTGTGCGCTTTCATAGTCCAGAGGTCCAGAGTCATCCTCGTCAGTCAGTGCCCCAGTCTGTTGGGCCAAGACTTCCTGCTGAGAACACACACGCACGCAGCATTAATACGGATAAAACGCCAGGCTGTCCGTTCCTTGAAGACGGTCAGGGCACTTACAAATATGTGTGTGTTAGTGCAGTAGGAGTTCCAGTGGCGACTGTCAATGCCCAGACAACCTGAGTTGCCTGATTTGGATCCCTGTTTCCCACCTCGTCCTCCGGGTCGTCCCCCGTTCACGGCCCCGAAGCCCCTGTGTGTTGGGGATCGACAGGTGGTCTCGTAGAAGAACTGTTTTTTTACCACGTTGTTGATTGTGACATTGGGGAGCACAGTAACCTCGTTTCCTGCTATGTCTGTGGCTCGTGTCAGGTTTCCCACCCAGGCGTTTATGCTGTCACACACCGAGTACTCTCCTCGGTGCATGGTGTGTGATCCTGCTCTGCGTCTCACCCTCACCCCTCTGACGCCTTCAATGTCATAGTCTTCACCTTCCAGGGCATCGTGCGATGGGGGCACCTCACTAAAGACAACACGGGGTGAGGGGCGGTAATGTCTCTTAGAGAAGAGTTTGGGGTCCACCACCAGGCTTGAAGGGTCTGGGGAGGAACCTGCTGAGGAGCGTCCGAGGACAAGGCTCTTGTTCTGTGTGTTTGAAGCTGCCCGATGTGGTCTCTTGGTCCTGTGATGGGTGGTCCTGTGATTCTGCTGTGAAGTGTGGTCCTGTGAGAGGTGGTCCCTGGCTGCTGGCTCCTGCTGTCCTGCCCTGCGATTGGTTGTCCTGGTGCTCCGGGCCAATCCACCTCCCATGTTCAGTACAGCCTGGACGCCAATCAGGAGGAGCAGGACCAGTGGTGACGACCTCATGGGCACACGTCCTGAGTCGAGGACAGGGAAACAGTTTCAGTTTAAACATTATTAAGCTGCTCTGAGAATTGTCTCAACAAGCAAGGTCTCTCAGACAAAGCAGACATTTACCATGAATGGTCATTTATTTGATGGTGGTGACATTTCATCTTAAAAGCTAAGAAGGTAATTGTAAAAGCACTTTGATTTAAGAATGACTTGTTGCAGCACTATAATCATCCAGGAAGGAGCTGTACTGTAAATTTATACAACGTAAAGTTTAGAGGTGTTTTTGATGGGTTTTTACCGTAGAGTCACGGATGTTTTGGCTGTTTCACCATCCCAGAAACATTTCAGTCTAACTTTTGTTAGGTGTGCTTTGTTTCATGTGCTGCTGTCGTAGGTGTATATAAATACCTTTGGAATGTGTCCGGTTGAAGTGAGAGCCCTTGTGGACTCTAGAGCCAGGCTCCAACAAAGGCCGGGCCCATCATGGTTGCCATCTGGACCCTCTGAATCACAGCTCTGCAACTCAAACACATAGAAACTAAGCACTTGTAGACATTTTATTTAAAGAAAATGAAGTGTTGTCAATAACATTTAAAAAATGAGTTTAAAAAGCTGGTTAAAGGTATATAACATGAAGGCAAGCTAAATCACAGAACTTTAACTCAATATTCCTAAAGAAAGGAGGACTACTTGAACACCCCCCAGTTTAGAGAAAGAGTTTGGTTCTGACCAGATAATGAGCTAACATATTGTCTGAATAGTGCCAAGACCAAAGTGGATTACTGCTGTCTCATAACAACTTTAAAATTATATAAAACATATTCTAGACCAGGGGTCTGCAACCTGCGGCTCTGGAGCCACATGTGGCTCTTTGGTCCCTCTGCAGCGGCTCTTTCAAACCAAAACTACCATAAAACTGAATTTTGTTGGATGTTATACCCACAACAAAAAATGACTAGTTTTAGCAGTTTTCCTATCATTTATTTTCCAAATACTGTATGTGGATAGTACTAATACACAGAATAAATTTTATACTCCCTTTAACTTTATGCTTTATTTCGTCAAAGTACAAAGTTGAATACTCATTTTCTCCACAATAAAAAAATAAGTCACATACGCCTGTACAGAAAAGGCAAAAACATGTTTTATACAAATATATATTCTTTACAATAATCCAGTCTTATGGACTTGTGACCTGGATATTGGCACCAGTGACCCCCTGCAACCCGAAAAGGAAGAAGTGAGTAAAGATAATGGATGGTTGGATGGATGGATGGATGGATGGATGATTGGATGCATGAATATGGAATCCAGTCTATTATTTTGTCGTAAAATGTAAAAAAAAATCAATAAATGTTAACAATCACTGGATGTTTTTAGTTTTATAATTTCACGCTTACTGGTCAGAAAAGCCAACCTTAACAAACTTAAAGTGGCCCATGGGCCACCAGTTGATAATAACAATTGTATCAAGTTTTGTGGCTCCGGACGCGTTTAATTTAGTGAACGAAGGGGCAGAAATGGCTCTTTTGAGCAGAAAGGTTGCAGACCCCTGATCTAGACATTTACAGTGCCATTAGTCACATGGTTATTTTAGAACCATATCCCTACTGAAATTACCCCCAGGTTACACTAGGAGTTTTACAGCATGGTGCTACTATTTACCTTCACAAATAATCATAACAGTCTTTAAAAATTAATTCAACCTTTATTTATTAAGGTTAGTCTCATTGAGTCACGAGGACCCATTTACAAAAAAGACCTGTAAAATAAAATATACCTGTAAAAATAACCACATGATGCAAAACTGATGGAGATGCAAAGGTTTTAAAAATTGCATAAACACATACCCATACCATACCACTTTATTTATAAAGCACTTTAAACAGCAGCAAGACCAACCAACCAAATTGCTGTACAGCAAAAACAAACAAGCAAAAGGCACAGGATAAAAACATAGAGCCAAATGAAAAAAAGATCATAACTAAAAGGCCAACATTGTAGAATACAGACAGGATTTCAAACAAGTTACACAGTGTCAAAAGCCAGGAAATAAAAGTTTTTTTTTAAAAGCGAGACTTAAACACAGAGAGAATGGGAACCTGCCTGACATGCAGTGGTAAACAGAGAAGGCCCTGTCACTTTGAGACAAGTTCCTGGAACCAATAGGAGCATCTGATCTGCTGACCTCAGAGATCGCTGCAGCACATATGGCTGCAGCAGATCAGCAAGATAAGAGAGGGCAGAACTGTTCAGAGATGTGAAAACATACAGAAAGGTTTTTTGTATACCTTATGATGTTGACACATTTGAAGTACGAGTTGTTAAGAATGTCAGCAATCCACTTTGTCCTTGCCTAATTCAAAGCAGCATTTAGCTCGTCAACACAGTCACAATCAAACAATTTCTTCAAACAGCGGCTGTTCAAAGAACTAACAAGTAATTATTGTTCATAACCTTCCATAGAATCCCATTTTAAAAGATCTGATCAGTTTTGACCTAAGAGAACCACGGAAAACTAAATTATACTCGGTTTTTTTTGTAAATAGCAGAATGGACAGACTAAATGATCTTCTCTTTAGACTCACAGTATTAGATTGAAATCCAATGTCTATCCTTACAAATGTACAATTGATCATTTTTTTAACCTAAACTAATGACACCCTGTTTAATTTTTAGAGCTCCAACGTGCCAAACATTGTTATGTGGGGAATTTCACACCTCATTAGATGCTATAGGTACTATATGTGTTGTCTAGAACTAAATCATGAAACAGTGACAGAGGACATCCTGATGCATGCTCAATAATCCAGGTAGAAAAATCTAAAAAAGTTAAGTCTGGTCCTCTGGACATTCAAAAAAAAGAAAAAAAAAGAGGATGTGCACACATGCGTTCAGATCTAGCCATACCTGCAGTGACTATGCAAACATACACAACATGCATGAGCATGTAGGAATGCATGAGAGACTGCTTTTGGGAATAGTTAGCATGCTTAGATAACATGGGTGTGTATGAATACACACTATGGTATCTCATGCAAACACTCAGTAATTCACTGAGGTGAGTTGAAACTGACCTGTCAGGACTTTTGACATATCTACGATGTTTGTAACATCTGTCATGCCGGTACTGAGTTGGAATACCACAAAGTTTTAGGATGCTGTAAATACGTAGGTACCTCTGCTTGTTTAATTTTATCACCAAGGCTGCTGCCGTCTGCTTGGATATAGAAAGGCTTAGGAAACATTTGGTGATTAATGGTAACCTA
>JBBPBX010100468.1:0-12356 GCA_038048925.1 Garcialebias charrua | reverse complement strand
ACACTGTTTATTGTACTGTCCTTGATCAAATAAACTTGAATGAAAATAAATAAATAAATGAAAGCATGTCTTAAAATATAAAAACCTGGATTACCCTTAATTTTCTCCTTTTGAAAACTGACAAGACTGAGAAGAAAGTTCATTCTCAATAGTCCAGGTATCAAATCCGCTCATTCTCAATCAGTTCATCTGGACAGTTTCTTTTTAGTAGAAACGTTTCACCCTCACTCCAAGACTGAGGTTTTGGTATTTGGATCTGAGCACCTTAGGAATGAATTTTTCAGTCTCTCACCCTCCAGTGATCTGACCTCCAGTTCTAATGTTAAAAATCTTGGTGTTATTTTTTATCAGGACATGTCTTTTATCCCCCACATTAAAAACGTTACTAGAACCACCTTCTTCCACCTGCGTAATATCACTAAAATTAGAAACATCTTATCTAAAAATGATGCAGAAAAACTGCTTCATGCATTTGTCACGTCTAAACTGCATTGCAATGGTTTATTATCTGGGTGTCCAAATACTTCTTTAAAACATCTTCAGTTGATCCAAAGTGCTGCTGCCAGAGTCTTAACTGGAGTTAGTAGGAGAGATCATATCTCTCAGTTTTAGCTTTTCTCTATTGGCTCCCTGTCAAATCCAGAATATAATTAAAAATTCCTACTTCTAATCTACAAAGCTCTCAACAACCTAGCTCCATCTTATATTACAGATCTTATTGTTTCATATTTTCCTAACAGAGCACTTCGCTCTCAGGCTGCAGATTTACTCACAGTTCCTAGAGTTTCCAAAAACAAAATGAGACGCAGCGCTTTCAGTCATCAGGCTTCTCTTTTGTGGAATCAACTTCCAATCTCTGTCCGTGAGGCTGACACATTGTCCAGTTTTAAGACTGGGCTTAGACTACTGGAGGACAAACTGACAACACTTTTTTTCACTCTCCTACTGTCTTTACTTACTCTTCTCAACCTGTTTTGTGTTTGTAATTATGTTTTCTATCCATGACATGTGTTTTTTGTCTTTCAGGTACACCTGCATCTATATCTGGACCGAACATTCTGTCTTTGTTTGTCTCTCCTTCCTGTCCTCTCAACCCAGATGGTCAAAGCAGATGGCCACTTGTCCTGACCCTCGTTCTGCTGGAGGTTTCTTCCTTTTAAAAGTTAGTTATTCTTTTCCACTGTTGCCATTGTGCTTGCTCAGGATGGGAGACTGCAACAAAGCCAAGATTCAACATGTCTGCTGAATTCCTTAGATAGAGAACTTTACTAATTGGCTTTTCTATGTATGTGAATGCTCCTGTAAAGTGCCCTGAGACAACTTTTTTGGTGATTTGGAGCTATATAAATAAACTGAATTGAAATGAATTGAATTAATATCTGCAGAGAAATTATTTAATATAGTTTAAATGAGTTTAAGGAGCACTGGATAACAGGAAGCAGATTCAGAGACAGAACAGAGTTTAACTGTGACAGCAGCTGGTGGACCCCACCAGACACAAACTACTTTAGTGCAATGATCAGCAGGCTTCCAGTTTTTCACAATACAATCAAAATTAAATACAATCATTAAAAAACTCTCAGTTTATGTCACCAGACACTGTACTTTTGCAAACTAGCCACAAATCTCATCAGTCATCCAAAGACTTTTTCAAATAATTTGCACCTTTTTTCATGGAAAGTGTGAACAAAAAGCAAAATGCAACTTTGCCAGAGATGCAATATGTGTACAGCACTGAGACAATTAAAAGCCCAATCTGTAATGAAAGAAACGTCTAATGAAGAGAGTAGCTGGACCTCTTTAACCCTCACATGAAAGGAGGCGCAGTCGGCAGAATGCCTACAAAGCGCCGTCCCGCCTCTTTGAAGTGGCTGAACATCTTGCCATCTGGCACGATCATCACATTTTCACTCCGGCAATCCTCAAATTTTCACATTTAAACTAAATGTGTGTAGCCTGTCCCCACTGACTTATTTTGCTTTAATTACCTCCAACACAACGGGCTTTTGCTATCCACTCATCGTTTGTTTTAACTTTAACAACTCAAACTTCTGATATGACTGTTTTTATAATGCGGTCTGCTGCCAGCAGAAAAACCTGCACTGAAGATAGACGTTATGTCAGGAAAACAGAATTTTTGACAAATTAATAAGTGCGGTGGCAGCACAATGGCTTAGTGGTTAGCACAGTTGCCTCACAGCAAGAAGGTTCTGAGATCAATCCCTAGCTAGGACCAGTTTCCTGACACAGTTCAAAACATGCAGGTTTGAGTTGCCTTCATGCCTCCCTTGCAAAGTAAATCAGTGATCTGTTTAGATAAAGGTAAATAAATGATGCTGCATTAAAAATAATGTAAAGGTGCTTTGATTTATATAATGTAGGAATTTTCCTCCCTGGAGTGGTTCACAGCCGAGTGTGAAGCGGCTGGGATGAGAATCAGCTCCTCCAAATCTGAGGCCATGGTCCTCAGTCAGAAAAGGGTGGATTGCTCTCTTCAGGTCGAGGGGGAGGTTCTACCTCAATTGGAGGAGTTCAAGTATCTCTGGGTTTTGTTCACGAGTGAGGGAAGAATGGAGCATGAGACTGACAGACAGATTGGTGCAGCGTCTGCAGTATTGCAGACTCTGTGCCGGTCCGTTGTAGTGAAGAGGGAGCTCAGATGTAAGGCAAAGCTCTTTGTTTACTGGTCAATCTATGTTCCCACCCTGACTTCTTGTCACAAACTTTGGGTAGTGACCAAAACAATGATATTGAGGATACAGGTACAAAGTAGTTGAAATGTTTCCTCCACAGGGTAGCTGGACTCTTCCTTAGAGATAGGGTGAGAAGTTTAGCTATATGGGAGAAACTTGGAGTAGAAAGTAGCTGCTTCTCCAAATCAAGAAGAGCCAGTTGAGGTGGTTTGGACATCTGGTAAGGATGCTTCCTGAGTGCCTGCCTAGGGAGGTCCTTCAGGTATGCCCGACCGAGACCCAGAGGAAAACAGGGCACACTGGAGAGACTATGTCTCTCAACTGGCATGGGAACACCTTGGGGTCCTCTCAGAAGAGCTGGAAGAGGTGGCTGTGGAAAGAGATGTCTGGGCCTCCCTTATCAAGTTGCTGCTTCTGAGACCTGATTTCAGAACAAGAGGAAGATAATGGATGGACGGATGGATGGATGGATGGATGATGGATGGATGGATGGATGGATGGCTGGCTGGCTGGCTGGCTGGCTGGATGGATGGATGGATGGATGGATGGATGGATGGATGGATGGATGGATGGATGGATGGATGGATGATCAAACGTCAAAGTCAAAGTCAACTTTATTGTCAGAACTGCAATATGTACAGGACATACACAGGATTGAAATTGCGTTTCTCTCAGTCCCTCGGTGCAACAGTAACCATTTAAACACTAAAACACTGAAACATTTAATAAACATAAGCATAAAATAGTAAAAGTGTAACACTGTCCTGAGTTTTTGCATAGTAGTATAAAAGTATGAAAATTTACACCAACACTAAAACACTAAACATTTAATGAACATAAGCATAAAATGAAATAATAAAAGTGTAATACTGTCCTGAGTTTTTGCATAGTAGTATAAAAAAAGTATAAAAAGTATATCTATAAAATAAACTGAAGGTTCTAGCATTGACATTTGCAAAGAGTGGCAAAGCAGCATATGAGTTAATGTACACAGTATATGTATGAGGTAGTAGTTGATGTTGGTATAGAGGCAAAAGTGGCATATGCAGTAAGGCACATTGGGCATCCTTAAATAAGGCTGGTCAGAGAATACTGTATATGTATCAGCAGTAGTGTAGATATAAAAGTAGTGTAAATGTAAACAGTAGTAATAAATGTAAACAGTAGTAATAAATGTAAACAGTAGTAATAAATGTAAACAGTATTAATAAATGTAAACAGTGAATGTAAACAGTAGTATGACTATAGGCAGTGATGTAATACAAACATTAGTGCAAATATGAGAAGTAGTGCAAACTGAATGAGCACATGACCGAGAGTTTAGTGAATAACCCGTTTGATGACACAGAGTCCAGTGTTAAAAACTTTGTGTTGAGTGGTAATGTGTGAGAAAGTTTTTTGTGTTAAGGCAGTTCAAATGGGAGGGGAGGCAGAGCAGGCAGAGTGTTTAGCATTCTGACTGCCTGATGAACAGAGCTGTCACTCAGTCTGCTGGTTCGAGCCTGGAGATGATGATGATGGATGGATGGATGGATGGATGGATGGATGGATGCTGGATGGATGGATGGATGGATGAATGGATGGGAGTTTTCTTAAAATCTTGTTTTTTGTGGGACATCATGCTGCTATATTTTGCTAAAAGCTGTTCATCTCTGTGATAGTTTACTGTAACCATTCACTCTCTCACTCTCAGCTAGGGAAAATTTAGAGTTACCAATCAGCCTAACATGCATGTTTTGGTCTGTGGGAGGAAACTGGAGTACCCGGAGAAAACCCACGCAGCACAGAGAGAACATGCAAACTGATAATCTATTTGTACAAACTGCTTCCTATCTTTCAAATAACTATGTACCCACTGCAGCGCTGGTCCTCTAATGCCATACACATTCAATTTCTCAAGGAGAATGGTGTGATCTATTGTATCGAAAGCCTTTTTTAAATCAACAAATATACTTACACCATGTTGTTTTTTTATAAACAGCTGTAGTTATTTGTCCCATAAACTCCATAAGAGCCATAGATGTAGAATTATTTGCTCTAAACCCATACTGACTATCACTTAAAATATCTTGCCCATCAATAAATTTGTCCAATCTGGTAACAAATAATTTTTCTAAAATTTTTGAGAACTGTGGCAACAAGGAAATTGGTCTGTAATTATTTAATGCACATTTATCACCATTTTTAAAGAGTGGAACTACCTTAGCTACTTTCATTCTGTCTGGGAATGTTCCTGTTGAAAAAGACAAATTACATGTATATGTAAAAGGGACAATAACATGACTCATTATACCTTTCACAAACATCATATCCATATCTGCCCAGTCGTTAAAACTCTTGTCTGAATTTTTTTTACTAGATTCATTATTTCTTCTTTATCTGTTCCTTTTAGAAAAAAACCTATTCACACAACATTAATTAAAGAGTTCACATCTCCATCCACTTTAGGTATTTTAGCTGCAAGGCTAGTTCCAACATTGACAAAATAATCATTAAAGTAATTTACAATTTCTTTTTCATCATGGATTTCTTCACTGTTCTCCACAAAATACTTGGAAATACCTGTTTTTACCTTGTGTTTATTCAGAACACTATTTATTAATTTCCACATTGCTTTCATATTACCATTACTCTTATGTAGTAAATCACTATAATATTCCCTCTTTTGTTTTCTTATAATCCCTACTAATTTATTTTTATATTTCTTATATTTTTCTTCTGTCTCTGATGTTCTAGTTTTCAGAAAACATGAATACAGATAGTTCTTTTTTTATATGCATTTTGCAATCCTTTCGTCATCCATGCTTTGTTAACAATATCTTCCCTTAAGTAATTTTTTGACATACAGTTTTTTTATACAAAGCTTCCAAAACATTCATTTATTTATCATATGATTTATTAACATCATCAACATACACATCATCCCAAGTTTGTTTATCCAAGTCTTCTTTTAATTTATCAAAGGCTTTTTTAGATGGATTTTTTTTTCTTTCTTGTAATTGTTTCTGTATTGTTTTGAGCTTTGCATTAGATTGCAAATCTGGTAAGTGATCACTTATATCAGTCATTAAAATGCCACCTAACACATCCCCATCTATTATATTTGAGAAAATATTATCAATTATTGTTGCACTATGTGTTGTACTTCGTGTTGGATTAGAAATCAATAGGTAAGCTATTGTGATAATTTAGGTTTGTTTTATATTTTGTTCTGTCAACTTTTGCTCTTCTGTGCTATACATTTACTTATGCCTTTTTTTCCCATTGTGGCTTTCACTTTGCATATCTGTTTTACTTCATTTGTTATTTATTATTGAAATTTTTGCATTCAGCAAAGCTGGAATAATTAAATTTCTTTGTCTGAGCACAGTGGCCCAGTGGATAGAGCTGTTGCCTCTCAAAGATGGTTGTTGATTCAAATCCTGGCCAGGGATTTTTATAATATTACATGCAGAGTTCAACAAGGCTCTGTACTTGGACCTAAGTTGTTTATTTTATATGTCAATGATTTGGTTAATGTGTCGGGACTCCTCAGATGTATCCTCTTTGCAGATGATACTACTTTTTTTGTTTGGGTGAGGATATGAAACAGATGTTGGAATTGATGAAGAAGGAGTTTGTCAAAATACAGACTTGGTTTAAACTAAATAAATTATCATTAAATCTAGAAAAAACTCATTATATGATATTTGGTAATAAAAAGAAAACTGCAGATGTTTCATTTACAATTGAGGGTGGGGAGATCTGTTGAGTGAGCGAGGTCAAGTTCTTGGGTGTGGTCATTGATGACAAAATAACTTGGAAAAAACATATAGATTCTGTAAAAATGAAAATATCTAAATCCATTGCTGTACTATATAAAGTCAAGAACCTATTTAATGACAAAGCGTTGTATTTGTTGTATAACACAATCATTATTCCACATTTAATTTATTGTATTGATGTTTGGGGAAAGGTATGTAAAACAATTACAAAACCTATTTTTGTTTTGCAGAAAAGAGCTGTAAGGATTATTGGAAGAAAACATTGATGTCATCCATCTAGTATATTATTTTTTCAAACGAAATTGCGGAAGTTCCATGATTTAGTAGATTACCATATTTTAATGGTGATGTATAAAGCTCATAACAATGCACTACCCTTAAATATTCAGCCACATATTGTTAAAAGATCAAGCTGTTACAATCTAAAGGGAACTGATGTATTTGTAAAGACACAATATAGAACTAGTTTGAATGGACGGTCTACCTCAGTCCAAGGAGTTGGATTGTGGAATGACTTGGAGTGCGATGTGAAAAAAGCGATGTCAATGTTTGTGTTTAAGAAAATGATCAAAAATGAATTGTTGAAGAAATATGTATGAAGTAGTTTTATGTGTAATATGTTCAAATTGGAAAATTGAGATGAGTTGTTCATTTTTTTGTTACTTATAGATAATTATTGTTTGAATTGATTGTTTTGAAAAGGGGCAGATATAATAAGATATTTTCTTCTTTCTGCCGCCTTTCATTTTATATTCTCTTTCTTTTATCCACCTTATTCTTGGGGGTGTCACTGTATTTGCGATTATGGGACTTACTTCCGTTTTGACCCCGGAAGTAGAATTTCTGCATTGGCTCCTCGTTGTTTACTTGTTTATCTGTGCGCGTCGTTGAAGTTCTGTTAAAGTTCTGTTTTCTGTTATTTCGAGCTAATATTGTCACGAAGATGTCCTTGTGGAGCTCGGGTACCTGTCGCGCTGTTCGTGGCTGTACGAATAATCAGACGAAGCTGAATTTGTGGCTGCAACTAGTGTGTGTTGAACATGCTCCGATAACAAAAACCTGCATCCTTCTTTGTGGCTGGGCTACGAGAAACCACCTGAAAAAAGACTCTGTATCCTCCAGATGATCGAGAACACCAGGTGATTTAAGAGACAGCTTTTAGTTTTATGATTTTATGTAGTCAGTGATTAAATGATACTAATATTTTCGTGCATAACTGGCAAATAAACACACGCACCTATATATGTATGCTGTCTGTGTATATTTATTTATACTGTATATATAATATAGGTGTGTGTTGTGTTTATTTATATATATATATATATATATATATATATATATATATATATATATATATATATATATATATATATATATATATATATATATATATATAGAAGATGGCCGCGCTCAGACCAGCCGCAGCTTCATGGGTTCCCAGTTCATCCCCCGTTTTTAGTAATTTTAATAGTGTTTTTGTACCTGACTCTGCGCGTTTTTTGCGGGTGAATTATAGCCGAACTGAGCTGTTAAGAATTGGAGCGGATTTACCACAAGGCACAGCTGATATCAGCAACGAACTCAAATCAGAGCTCGGAAGATTGGAGCTGCTAAGATCATCTTTCTGGAAGCAGATGCGCTCCGGAGGAAAGAAGAGGAAACGGTGCTCTCGAGGAAAAAAGCGTGGCTGTCGAGCAGGAATTATGACGAGACTGCGGGCAGACGCTAAAACCGGGAGACCCCCGATGCCGGCTCTTTTTCTGTCCAACGTGCGCTCGCTGGACAACAAAATGGATTTACTTCGTTTGAGAGTGATCACGTCGGAGGAGATGAGGAGATGCTCGGTGCTTTGCCTCACGGAAACGTGGATCAATGAGGACACTCCTGACTCTGTTTATGAGTTGGATAATAGACTATTTTTCAGAACGGACCGGTGCACCGAGACTACGGGGAAAACACGAGGCGGTGGCGTCTGTATTTACGTTAACAAAGACTGGTGCACGAACTGTGCCGTTATCAGCAGGATCTGCTCAGCTGCTGTGGAGCTTTTAACAGTAAGATGTCGACCACATTACCTCCCCCGCGATTATTCAGCGATAATAATAAGCGCTGTTTACATAGCACCCGATGCTAATGCCAACGACGCCCAGGGAGAAATTCATGACTTACTCACCTCGCTGCAGTGTAAATATCCTGAGGGGCTTTTCATTGTTTCCGGGGACTTCAATCACGTGGATTTACGTGTCATCCTTCCAACCTTCAATCAGCACGTTTTCACAGCAACACGAGGAAATAAGACGCTAGACCAAGTCTTCACGAATGTGAAGGGGGCGTACACGGCGAAGCCACGCCCACCGCTCGGGGCTTCCGACCATCGCTCCCTGTTACTGGTCCCTAGACAGCTCCCCCCACTCAGACAAGTCTGTGGGAGTCAGTCTCCCCACCATCACAGACATTTACACCTCCAGATGCAGAAAAAGAGCCACCTGCATCATGAAAGACCTCACTCACCCAGCACACTCACTCTTTGCACCACTCCCCTCGGGACGGAGGTTGAGGAGCATCAAATGTAGAACCACTAGACTGAGGAACAGCTTCTACCCTGAGGCTGTCAGACTCATGAATAAATAAATAATAAGAATAAACACTGCAAAATGTCACATCATGTTGATACTGATCTGTTTCTTGTTGCTGCGTTCATCTGTGACCATCTGCTCATAATGACTCATGTTCGTGCTGCTGTTTATAATGATGTTTTTCTACTACATTAGGGCTTAGTGTATTACTAGTTGATGTTTCTCTTAGTTAATCCTAGATGTTATTATTGTTTTTCTCTTGCATTTGTTGTTGGATGTAACTGGGACCCTGTGTACATAATCTCGTTTTCATCACATGTACTACATGCGGTGCAAATGACAATAAAGACTCTCTGACTCTGATATATATATATATATATATATATATATTTATATATATATATATATATATATATATATATATATATATATATATATATATATAATATAGGTGTGTGTGTGTGCGTGGGTTTCTTTTATATATAATCTAGGTGTGTTTGTGTGTGTTTATTTATATATATATATAATCTAGGTGTGCGTGTGTGTGTGCGTTTATTTATATATATAATCTATGTGTGTGTGTGTTTAGTTATATATATATATATAAATCTAGGTGTGTGTGTGTTTGTGTGTGTTCATAAATGAACCCTAATGTTTGTATACTGTACTTTTCTTTTCCTCCTTTCTGTTATATTTCTGCATAAGGTGAGTTCCAGGGATGGATGGATGACGCTCCAGTTGGTCCAGGGATGGATGACGCTCCAGTTGGTCCAGAAGTTTGTGTGCAGTTATGTACCACAGCAACAAATGAGTGAAAATATAATTTCTATAAATAAATCTGCGTTTGAAGTGCATTTGGTGTTGCTGTGTTTCACCTTCTTTATTTCAATAAGATACGTTGTTTAATGTCTAATGAGAAGTTCTACTGCAAATAAAAAAACTAGATGTGATTGTTTTTTTGGCAACTTACCAGTTTAGTTTTTTATTGACAAGTACAAAACTTAGAAACATGCACGTTGCTGTGGTTCCTCCTCCAGGAGGAGATTGATAAGAATAAAAGCTATAATTATAAATTTTAGGCTGATTGGTAACTCTAAATTGACCCTGGGTGTGAGTGAGACAGGTCCCTCTTGTAAATGAGTCCCCGTGGCTCAACGAGGCAAGCCTGTATAAATAAAGGTTGAATGAATGAATGAATAAACTAAAAACATTTGAAACTGAATACAATATGAGAACTGTGGGTGATTTGATGTCTTTTAATGAAAATGATTGGCTGCAGAATAAATACAAGAATAAATACCAGGTCAAATACACTCAACAAGAAATGATGGGCAGTTTCTGATTTTAAACAAACTGGAACAGATTCCTCATCATGTGGGACCACTGGACGACCACTGGACGACCACTGGACGACCACTGGACGACCACTGGACGACCACTGGACGACTGGAGCAAGCAGCAAACCCCTCCGGAATCCAAGACGATGGAACTCGGCCCTTCACTCGTCTGTACCTTAAAAAAAAAAAGAATAAAACTGTCATGTTTGCATCACAAAGTCTAAAATAAGACCAAGTTTGCTACTCAAAGTAGAAAGAATAAATACAGTTGCTCCTACATTTTTTACTCATTCACAAAGATATACTGTAATGTTCAATTTTATATTGATTTCAGTAATTTTATCTTAGATTTACTTTAATATTTTTGAATTATTGTGCCAGGTGCTTGTGTCATTACTTGTTCTTCTGCTCCTGCGTCTCAGAGTAAGTGTGTCTGTCAACTTCAGCGTGGGAGACCAGTCTGTGACTTGTGTGCAGGCCTTCCTGAAAAAATAAATATTTCAATAGAACAAATGTAGTAATAACCAAAAGATGAACTTGTGTTATGGAATATTTTCTGTACAAACAGCATCCCACTGCTTTATTCACATGAGAGTAACAGGGACCTACAATCAAAACAGTACTACAGTACAGTATGTATGTGCAGTATGTATGTATATACTGTATATATAGTGTGCATACAGTATACACATACACACAGCATATGTATGTACTGCAAATGTATTACACACACATGTAGTTATATTATTTATCCACAGATTTGTTTAGTAAATACTTTAACAGATGCTAACGCTACATGCTAAGCTAACCACAGCTAGTAGACAATGCTAAATCATGAAGAAAAAACAACAACAGCTCCAACACAGAGAAAATTATACTCACACATTGTTCTGAAATTGTTTCACAAAATGATTTATGTAGAATATTTTGTTTACCGGAGAAAACGTGATCTGAACACGACGTCTTCGAGAGCAGAGGAGGGGCAGCTGTCAGCTCCTCCGATGGAGATAAATCCTTCACGTTTACTTATTTTTGGGACTAAGTGAAAACTGCGCTTTGAACAAACGTCTACCCGACAGGAACACCCACTGACCCAACACGAAGTAACCATTGTAATTAATTAGAAATAAAAAAAACAAACGTGATAAATACAGCCAGTAGACTGGGCTTTAACTGCTGCTCTCACTTCCGGCGGAAGTCGTTCCCATAATTCGCGCAAGGCATCATGGGGGCTAGGAATAAGGTGGATAAGATACATGTGTTTTTTTTGTTTTTATTTTATATAATGAATGAAAAATAAAATAACAATTGTTTGGGGTTTTCTGATTTCTGTTCTGTCTTTTCTTTGATTGTTTCCGTGCACCTCCCTGTATTCTCTTCCTTGATATTCAGCTCCTGTAGCACCTGTCTCCATTTCCAACCACCCCAGGTGTTTGTCATGATGTCTAGTTAGTGTCTGTATGTATTCAGCGTCCTTGTGTCCTGTCATTTGTCCATGCATTGTCCTGTGAAAGCTGTCATGTTTCTGTTCATCTCTTTGTCCACTTACCAAAGTAAGTTTTTGATGCCCCATCAGCATTTTGTTTTGTTTGTAAAAACAAACCACTTACCTTTTTACCTGGAAATCTCCCATGATCTGCCAGCATGTGGGTTTGATTACAAATATAAGCAGAATCATGTTAACTTTACAACACAGCCTTACCAAGGTCATGAAGCTTATTAGTCTTTATGCATGTATGTTTCGTTGCTGTGTTCTGTCATGTGCTTTGCAGGATTGCGGACGGAGGTTAGGTGTGTTTGCCGTGTGCTCTTTTTGTGGATAATTGTTGTTTTGTTGTCTTACTTTCTCTTTTCTTTCTCTCTATTAAAAAATATACATATTGGAGTGAGAGGATGGCTATAAGGTGAGAAGGGAGGCCATCTATAAATGGAAAAAATAAAAAAATAAAAAAATACAACACAACCTTATTTATAAAGCACTTTAAA
>JBBPBX010100467.1:0-12356 GCA_038048925.1 Garcialebias charrua | reverse complement strand
ATCCATCCACCAATCCATTCATCCATCAATCCATCCACACATCTGTCCATCCATCCATTCATCCATGCATTCATCAATCCATCTGGTCATCCATGCATCCATCCATACATTCATCCATTGGTCCATTCATCCATTTGGTCAGCCATCCATCCATCCACCAATCCATTCATCCATCCATCCATCCACACATCTGTCCATCCATCCATTCATCCATGCATTCATCAATCCATCTGGTCATCCATACATCCATCCATACATCCATCCATCGGTCCATCCATACATTCATCCATTTGGTCATCCATCCACCAATCCATTCATCCATCCATCCATAATAATAAATAATAATAATGAATTCAATTTATAACGCACTTTTCATTAATGAAAATCTCAAAGTGCTACAAGGAGCAACAGAATTAAATGACAATAAAACAGACAATAAAACAAATAATAAAACATTTAAAATCAATAACAATATCAGCTAAGATCAAAAGTAGAATCATGAGGAGGTAGAGTATGCTCGGTCGAAAAGAAAGGTCTTCAAGTCGCTCTTAAAGTCAACCACAGACTGTGGGGCTCTTAGACAGTCAGGAAGAGAGTTCCACAGGCGGGGGGCAGCCACACTGAAAGCCCGGTCTCCCATGGTCCTTAATTTGGTTCTCGGAATGTGAAGGAGATTGCTGTTCTGTGACCGCAGCGAACGGGTGGATGAGTATGGAATAAGAATATCCTTCAGATAATCTGGTGAAGTTCCGTGTAAGCATTGATGTGTAATGAGAGCAGTTTTGTACTGAATTCTGTAGGCGACAGGAAGCCAATGAAGGTTATGGAGAATGGGCGTAATATGTTCAAATTTACGAACTCTCAACAAGATCCTTGCTGCACTGTTTTGAATATATTGAAGTTTCTGAAGGTTTTTGCCAGGGATTCCAATAAACAGGGAGTTGCAGTAGTCGAGCCTGGAGGAGACAAAAGCATGGACGAGCTTCTCAGCATCGGAAAAAGTTAGGGATGGGCGAAGTCTGGAGATGTTTCGAAGATGGAAGAAGCAAGTTTTAAACAGATGCTTAATGTGATTTTCAAATGTAAGATTGGAGTCCATTTTTATTCCAAGATTAGTAACAGAGGTGGAGAGGGGGATGTCTTGTCCAGAAAAGGAAAGTCTTGTTATAGGAGATGTTTGTACCTGGTGAGGGGTGCCAATCAGTATGGCCTCAGTCTTGGAGCAGTTTATATATCCATCCATCCAGCAGACCATATATCCATCCATCCATCCGCACATCTGTCCATCCATCCATTCATCCATGCATTCATCCATCCATACATTCATCCATTGGACCATCCATACATTCATCCATCGGTCCATCCATACATTCATCCATTTGGTCAGCCATCCATCCATCAATCCATCCACCAATCCATTCATCCATCCATTCATCCATCCATTCATCCATCCATATATCCATCCATCCACACATCTGTCCATCCATCCATGCATTCATCCATCCATCTGGTCATCCATGCATCCATCCATACATTCATCCATTGGTCCATCCATACATTCATCCATTTGGTCAGACAGCCATCCATCCATCCATCCATCCATCCATCCATCCATCCATCTTTAAGCTGATGTTTTTCTACTCTTACCTTGTAGCTAAACTTCATCATGTTCATCTAATTTGATCCATTTAAATCACCACTCAGCATTCTCACTGTTTTCTATAGAAAAAGACAATTTCTGTAGTTAAATTTCAAACCCTTAAATGACATATTTCATGAATATCCTGGGTTATTCATGAAATCCATCTGAAAATATGAATGTGTTCAGTGAAAAACGAAAACTCATCTCTGTTTGTGTGTTTGTGTCTGTGATCGCTTCATCATTTTTGATTGACTGTCGTTAAGAAACAAGTGGTGCTCGGTCTCCTTCACTCCACTCAGATGTCCAATCTCCCTGGTGAAGAAAGTTCATTCTCAATAGTCAATCTCCCTGGTGGTTTGTCTCTCGTTCCTCGTCTTTGTGAAGTCTCTGGTCACGTTTCCTCCTCCTGACGGCCTCTCCTGTCCTCCTCTCACGTTCTCGCCTCACATTTTAACCTTTTTCCTGACAGATTGTTTTACTCCGCTCCTCACTCTTTTATTTTGTCAATTTGTCCAAATTCCTGCAGCCTTTTATTTTTACTCCCTTTTGTTGCCACCCTTGTCATTTTTCTACCTCAGCTACCTTTTAGTCTTTAAAAAAACAACAACTCTTACTTCATATCATCATCACGTTGTCACAGTAAACACCTTTATTTAACCCTTAGAAAACCTTATGGGGAAAAAAATCACACACACATATATATTTATTTATTTTTGGTGCAGTTAACAAACACATATTTTGACAAAGCCTAAAAATCTTTTACATTTTATTTGATTTTGAATATGTTTCTAACTCCCCTTTAACCTCATGATAACATTATTATCTTTCAGTGTTCCTTTGGGGGGAAATAAATCATAAATTCATTTTTGGATCCCATGTTTATCATGTCTTAAAATAATGCATCAGTAAAGTTTTTATTTACCTCTATCCTAGCCTGGCCCTCGCCATTCCTGCACAGCTCCGCTAGTACGAAGCGAAGTGAAGGACAAGGGTCTGGTTTAAACCAGGCTACCTCTATCCCTAAACTTTCAATTTTCACTTTAGCCCACTTGGTGGCGCTCTATTTGACATGTGAAGTGAACATTTAGTACAAAAAATGCTGTTCCACTCATGCAGGCTGAAGAATCAGACGCTGCACTGTTCAGAACTGCAGGACACCATTAACGGATGCTGCATTCATTCATTCTTTCATTCATTCATTCAACCATTCAATCATTCAATCATTCATTCATTCTTTCTTTCATTTCTTTCTTTCTTTCTTTCTTTCTTTCTTTAATCAAAAACTGCCATAAACAAGTATTTTTGTAGAGTATTTTGTAAACTGAAATGTAGAGTTAAAACATTAAAAGAGGTTTAAATTTGATTATTTTTATTATCATTTTTATTTATAAGAGACTTCCAGATGTTAAGCCAGATCTAATATTTTTCTTTTCACTGTGGTGCATCCTCAATAACTCATTCCATGCATTGTTTTACAATATTTTGTCTTTTTATTGACACCCCCCCCCCCCCATGATCTCTTCATATTTTGAGCCTGTCTCCTTTTTAACATATTCATCAGATGAACAGATGTTTTGTTGTTGTTATAGACATTGGATCTCACTCTGTGAAGCTCGGATCGATAAATAAATCCACCACAGTCTGCATCATCCATATTCATATGCACAACTTGTGGGTCTTTGTGTGTGTCTGTGTGTATGTGTTTGTGTCTGCATGTGCGCACAGGAGTCATCAGTCATTGTCTGAACTGTCTCTTCACTCATATATTTAGATTTAAATGTATGAAGTATTGATCCAGACTGAGACACGCAGCAGAACCACAGACCACCTGAAAATCCCATCACCTTCAAAATAATGGTTGTTCTTGATGATATACAGAGCTTACAACTCTTCTTCTTCTTCTTCTTTTAGAAGTCTTCTTTTAATTTGGCTTTATTATGGCTCCTGTTTTAATTTATCTATTTAATTTTAATAATTTCTCCACCAACTTTCTTCTATAACTGCATAACATTTTAAATTCAAAGTAAGAGATTAATCATCTCTGATGTTGGTGCAAAAGGTCAAATTCTTGTGTTTTTATTTGTGCCAAATAAATATTATTTGCTGCAAAAGGTTTTAAAAGTTTAAAACTGTGCATTCTTCTCTTTAGATTTTGATTTTTCTCTCCATCTAAAGCATCATTATAAGTCAGCAGTTATCTGCTGGATTGCGTTATTTGAACAACTATCAATTCATTGCATAAATAATTCAATACATAAATAAATAATGAAAATATTTTAACTGTGGAGGTTTAACAACTGTATTTGCATTCTTATTTTGTTTTGTTGGTTTGTTTATTCCATCATAATTAGTGACATTAGAGGTTTACACAGACATGCGGAAACAGAAAACTCTGCAGTTCAGTAAAAACAAGGGATTTTACGATTATTCCTAGTTTCTTGGTAAGTTTTGTCCATAGTTGGGAACAATTATTAAATATCTTATCAAAATGGTTATCAAGATGAAGAATGTTTGTTTAGTATGGAATAAAACTATTTATAAGTAAAATGATATGTACAAGGTTATTTTCTGCACATTTTAAGAGTAGCTTCCATGAAAAATACAAACTATGAATTTCATCCATAAAAAGCAGTGAGCTTCTGTGAGCCAGGAGGAAAATTAACATTGTGATGTCTTTTTTCCTAAGGATTTCTATATTTTCTATGAATGTGTGATATTTTTTAGGAAATTATTTATATGACATGTTTTTAATTCAATGAATGAATTACATGAGATCACAAATCAGAAAGAATATAATTTAGGAGTGGCTGGTTCTGATTTATTATTGATGATAAGTTGTCATGGAAACAACACATACATTCAGTAAAAACTAAAATATCAAGATCTATTGCAGTGTTGTATTGAGTTAAAGATCTATTAAATGATAAAGCAATGTATTTGTTGTACAATGCAATAATAATCCAGCATTTAATTAATTGTGTTGAGGTTTGGGGTACAGTGTGCAAAACTATAACTAAGCCCATTTTTATTTTACAGAAAAGAGCTATAAGGATTATCACTAGAAAGCATTATTACCATCCATCAAATGTTTTGTTTTGCAAATTAAAATTACTGAAATGTTATGATCTGGTTGACTATAATATTATTTTAATACTGTAGGCTACAAGGCGTAGAACTTCACATTACCCTCAAATATCCAAACACTTTTTGTAAAAAGACAGAGTACTTACAATCTTAAGGGTACGGATATTTTTGTTATGCCACAACATAGAACTAGTTTAAGAGTAGGCCTAATATAATTTATGGAATGGTTTAGAAAACAATATCAAAGTTGAAAAAAACAATCAATAATTTTGTTTAAAAAAATGAATAAAATTAGCTTTCTGGAAAAATATATATAAATAGGTTTCTTTCAAAATTTATGAATGGTAAAGTATGATGAGTGATTTATTGTGGATTTTTTTGTTGTGGATTATTGTTGTTTGAATTGATTGTTTGAATTAATTTTGTTAAAAAGGGGCAGACATAAGATTTTATATTCTACTGCTTCCTTTCATTTCATGTAAAGTTTGATTTTTTTATTTACGTGGAATGGTAAATAGTTTTTTGTGTTCTTTTAAATTTGAAATTTGAAATGAAAAAAAAAAAGAATAATAAAAAAAAATTTTGCAAACTTAAACTTCACCTGCATTTATTCACTGGGATGAACAGGAAACACGAGTTCCATCAGTTATCAGGAAAGAACAATTTACTAACACAAATAATTTGCTTTTGGAACAAACATTACAAAATTATGAGTCTGAACACAGCCTGAGTTCAACTCTACTCAAACAGTTTTGTCCTGCACGTGTGTGTAACATGCAGCGACTCTCTTCAGGACCACGGACAGCGAACCATTTGACTGAAGGCATCAACCAAACACCACGGCCCAGTTCGGTTCCTCTGTTTCTGAAAACAAATAATATATGAATATTGCATTTCTAAATCATGAAAGCATGTGAAGGACTGTGGTTTAGCTAATTATTGAGATGAAAGCACAAAAATATTTTGGCTCTTTCATGCGCATTATATTTGTAATTTTGTGTTGAGTTTGTCGTGAATTGTCTAATTAAGGTGCGTAATGATGTAAGACCAAGCAGCGAGGGGGGTGGGGGTGGGGCAGTTAGATAAAAAAGAAAATCAGCTTTTTTTATTAAAAGTACAAAAGATGTAGATGCAGGTGAGCTTCAAAAAGGACAAGTCTGCAAGAATAAAAAAAAAAAAACATCATCAGCAAACAATGAAAACTGACAATTACAAGCATTTTTCCACCAACAACTCATCTCAGGGAGGGAACAACAAAAACGTTAATCAGAGACACAGAAGAGAGGAGACAGGAAACTCTCAAACCACCTGAAAGTTCAAGAAAACCAGCCCTTCAAAATAAAACTTGAAGTAACACTGAAAAAAAATGACTAGAAATATGACTTAAACACTGACTGAATGGGACTAAATAATAAAGCATCCATTCATAAATTATCCATCCATCCACCCATCACATTTCTCTTGTTCTGACGTCAGGTCTCAGAGGAAGCAGCTTGAGCGTGGAGGTCCAGACATCTCTGTCACAGTCACCTCTTCCAGCTCTTCTGGTCAACAGAGAGACACAGTCTCTCCAGCGTGTCCGGGGTCTCCTCCCAGACAGACATGCCTGAAGCACCTCCCTAGTGAGACGCCCAGGGAGCATCCTTACCGGATGCCTCAACCACCCGGATGTTATCAACCATTAAATGGCCGTTATCAGTTATTATTATCATCCCCAGACGTAGCGGTCAGATTGCCCCTCTTGTACCTCCTAGGAGGTTTAAAGGTACGTTGTCACCGTTACAAGCGATGACAGCAGGCTCCATCTTTAGCTACGTGGTTATGTTTAGAGTAAAGGGTCTTGGTTAGGTTTAGGAAAATGGTTACATAAGCTGAAAAAAACAAAAACACAACACGTCCGGGTTTACGGAAACACGCTGCCTACTCACAGTGATAATAACGCTGATAATGTTCTTTTAAACATGCTAGGAGGTAGATTGGACAGTTTTGCCGCTACATATGGGGATGATAACAGCTGATAACGCCCATTGTATGGACTGACAACATCCGAACCTGCTGCCTGAACCACCTCGTGTGGCTCCTCTCAATGTGGAGAAGCAGTGGTTCTACTCCGAGTCTCTCCTGATAACTGAACTTTTTGTCCTGTCTCTGAGGGAGAGTCCAGTTACCCTGCAGAGGAAACTCATTTCAACCTCCTGTATCCACAATCTCATTCTTTTAGTCTCTACCAGAGTTCATGGTCAGAGGTGAGGGGAGGAACGTAGACCGACCAGTGAACAGAGAGCTTTGTCTTACAGCTCAGCTTTCTCTTCACCACAACGGACCGGCACAGAGTCCACAATACTGCAGACCCTGCACCAATCCGTCTGTCCATCTCACGCTCCATTCTTCTCTCAGTCATGAACAAAACCCCAAAATACTTGAACTGCTCCACTCGAGGCAGAACCTCAACCTGAAGAGAACAATCCATTCTTTTCTGACAGGACCACGGCCTCAGATTTAATAATAAATAAAAAGCACTTCAAATTAAAGCCAAACATTACCTGAGCAGGAGAAACAACATCAGTACCAGGAACAAAAGGCCAAATGAAACCCAGAGACCACAGACCTGCAGCACCTCTGGACCTGCAGCTGGAACTGCTGGTCCAGGTTCAGCTCCACGGTCAGGTTTCAGTTCCATCCAGTGCTGGGCAGCGCTAATCCAAAAATTAGTTCCGCTATTTCTAAAGCACTTATTGATTTATTTAGGTCCACAATTTCAAAAGCACTTATGTATTACCAATGCTAGCGGACGCTAATGCTAACACGCTAACCGCCATTTTGAACAGGGCAAATGGCGAAATACTTTTTTTAAATCCAGCAGATTTGACCATTTGAACCGGTTAAGCTCAGAAAAACCTTGTGCTATAAAGTCAGCTAAGAAATATATTTTTTCTCAGCAAAGAAATAATTGTTTTTACCGTGTTTTCATGGAAAGTCCTTATCTTCTGTGGCCGTCGCGGCCGCCATTTTGAAGAGGGCAAATGGCGAAATACTTTTTAAAATCCAGACGCGTCGCGTAGGCCGCTGAGAAACATCCATAAGTTCACCCTCCATGTTAAAAACTCTTCGTCTGACTCTTCGAAAACAAGCAATAAGGCTGCAGAGTAACACACTGGCTGCTAACTGAGAGCGCTCGCTCTAGCAAAGAGACTGAGGGGACGCTTTTTTGTCACGGACCACATCCGGCGCTGACAGGATATGGTCTGTTAGCAGTCGTCCGGGCCTGTAAATACGTTTTTTCGTTTTTACTGATAGATAATTAGTTATTATCGGTACTGCATTTTAAATAAAAATAGCGCAAATCCACTTATGAATTATAAAAGTTAGTCAAAACGCTGTTACGCTGACAAAAAAGTTAGGTCCGCTGTAAGCAGATTAGCGCATTAGTGCTCCCTAGCGGTCGGGGGCCCACCACTGGTTCCATCATTTTGAAAACTAATGAATGAACAAACTTGTGTTTTCAGATGAATCAGCAGTCACTTGCTGGTGATAAATGAGGAATTAACTACTGTTTGAAGCCTTTCTAAATCACTGTGTGCTTAACTGAAGCTAGTGTTTGTCTAAATGTTGTGCTCTGTCAGTAAAACTTTCAGCCAGCTAAAATAAAAAGAAGCCACCATGTCCGTTCTCCTGATCGATGGTGAAAACCCCGAAGCGGGTGGTAGCTCGTGCACATTGTGAGTAAACGTGTCCGTTAAAGAGAGTCTGACGGGATGATGAAGGATGATGAGACTTCTTCTTCTGGGGTCGGTTTGCTCTCAGCTCAGTCATCAAATGTTCTCGTTTCCAATTGGGTGGGAAAAAAAAAAAAGAAATGACAAAAATTAAGAAACTGCTCCGGAGTGATTTGAAAATAACAGTCATCCAATTACGACGGTAATGTGTGGAGTGCTTCTTCTCCCGGAGTGCTGCGCGGTGTCATTACCCTAACAGCTATTAAAGCAGGCGGTAATGTGGCTGGAGCTGCAGAGGGACGCAGCCTCGCTCTGACCCGCCAGCTAATGGTCCAGAACCGCTCCACCTGCTCTGGAATATCAGTGGCTGAAGGAGCATCCAACCGTTTGACCAAACTAATAGAAGGACACCACGTGGTTTGACAGGGGGTTCACGGCAGGCGGTGTTGGGGGCGAGGGGGGAATGGAAACTTGTACTTTTATCCTTGAAAAAAAAATTGTCGTTTGCGGAGGAAATGTGAGCGGAACCAAGTGGAGCTGTCACATTAAAACCATTTAGGTTTTCCCCCCGTTTAACAAATGACGTAAAACCACAGGCTTTTAATGGATGATGTCATACGGTGGACCAGGGGCGGTCCTAGCCTATTTGGCGCCCTGGGCGAGCAACCCCAAGCACCCCTCCCCTCGGCTGGGTGGCCGTGGCGTAGTGGTAATGGCAGTCGTCCCCCGATCGGAAGGTTGGCGGTTCGAATCCCGGTTCCCCACACCATGTGTCGTTGTGTCCTTGGGCAAGACACTTAACCCCGAGTTGCTCCCGGTAGGACTGGAAAGCACCTTGCATGGTAGTCTGCCACTACCGGTGTATGAATGTGTGTAGCATTCAATGTGTGTAGCACTTTGAGATTTTCACTAATGAAAAGTGCGTTATAAATTGAATTCATTATTATTATTATTATTATTATTATTATTATTATTATTATTATTAGGTTGCCAGTGGGGGTCCTCTCCCAGAAATTTTTGAATAAAATAGATGCCATTTCCTGCATACTGGTGTATTTTAATGGGTTGTTTAACATCTAGTATTACCTACATATATAAACTATTCAATAACTATTTTAGAGTTAATGGCAGAACAAGAAGTAGCCTGAGACAAATATGTAGAATTAACACAGTATGAACTAGTGCTGTCAATCGATTAAAAAATTAATCAGATTAATCACACTGTGGGGCTGTGATTAATCTGATTAATCACTATGCTTAATTTTGTAAGCTGGAAATGTAAAAAAGCTGGCTGCTAGACTTCCTGACCGGGAGACCACAGACAGTACGGATCGGGAGTAACACATCTAGCACCATCACATTGAACACAGGGGCCCCACAAGGATGTGTGCTGAGCCCCCTTCTATTCACCCTGCTAACACACGACTGCACACCATCGTACAGCTCCAACCACTTCATCAAGTTTGCGGACGACACAACAGTGGTAGGTCTCATCAGCAACAACGATGAGACGGACTACAGGAACGAGGTGAGCCGCTTGGCCTTGTGGTGCGGACACAACAATCTCACTCTCAACGTGGAGAAGACAAAGGAGATTGTTGTGGACTTCAGGAAGAGGGATGCACAACATGCCCCTCTGACCATCAACAGCACCGCAGTGGAGAGAGTGGACAGCACCAAGTTCCTGGGAGTGCACGTCTCAAAGGACCTGTCCTGGAGCAGGAACACTGCAGCACTGGCAAAGAAGGCTCACCAGCGTCTCTACTTTCTCCGCAAGCTGAAAAGGGCTGGAGCTTCAACCCCCATCATGTGCACCTTCTACAGGGGTGCCATAGAAAGTGTCCTGACCAGCTGCATCACTGTGTGGTTTGGTGCATGTACTGCATCCTGCCGCAAGAGCCTCCAGCGCATCGTGAGAGCAGCTGAGAAGATCGTCGGCACCTCCTTGCCCTCACTGCAGGACTTACACAGCAACCGCCTCACTCGGAAAGCCCTCTGCATGGCAGGTGATCCCACACACCCACTACACAGCTGCTTTAGACTGCTGCCATCAGGGAGGAGACTGAGGAGTCTCCAGGCTCGTACCAGCAGACTGAGAGACAGCTCTGTTCATCAGGCAGTCAGAATGCTAAACACTCTGCCTGCTCTGCCTCCCCTCCCATTTGAACTGCCTTAACACAAAAAACTTTCTCACACATTACCACACAACACAAAGATTTTAACACTGGACTCTGTGTCATCAAACGGGTTATTCACTAAACTCTCGGTCATGTGCTCATTCAGTTTGCACTACTTCTCATATTTGCACTAATGTTTGTATTACATTACTGCCTATAGTCATACTACTGTTTACATTCACTGTTTACATTTATTAATACTGTTTACATTTATTACTACTGCTTTACATTTATTACTACTGTTTACATTTACACTACTTTTATCTACACTACTGCAGATACATATACAGCATTCTCTGACTAGCCTTATCTAAGGATGCCAAATGTGCCTTATGTGCCTCACTGCATATGCCACTTTGCCTCTATACCAACATCAACTACCTCATACATATACTGTGTACATTAACTTATATGCTGCTGTGCCACTCTTTGCAAATGTCAACGCTAGAAACTTCAGTTTATTTTATAGATTTACGTTTTTATACTTTTCATACTACTATGCAAAAACTCAGGACAGTATTACACTTTTATTATTTCATTTTATGCTTATGTTCATTGGGTGTTTGGTGTTTCAGTGTTGGTGTAAATTTTCATACTTTTATACTATTATGAAAAAACTCAGGACAGTGTTACACTTTTTTACTATTTTATGCTTATGTGTATTAAATGTTTTAGTGTTTAGTGTTTAGATGGTTACTGTTGCACCGAGGGACTGAGAGAAACGCAATTTCGGTCCTGTGTATGTCCTGTACATATTGCAGTTCTGACAATAAAGTTGACTTTGACTTTGACTTAAATGTGCAGGTTTTGTCATGATCAGCGGCCCCCACTGGCCCCCCATCTGCTCACGTCTCTGGCCCTTCATGACATGCACGGTTTTGGTCACACCTGCCAGTTTCCTCCACCTCCTGACTCCTCCATCCAGCAGTTAATAGTAAAATATGTTCTTGTTTTTCACTCCTGTGTCTGGCTTATGTTCAACCCAAAACCCGCTCCTGACAGGTTTTCATAAAATGTTGAAGAAAATGTTTTATTGTGTCAAACCAAACAGTTTTCAGGTTTTTATGCCAAGCAAGTTTTCCAGAAGTCATTTTGTTTCAAACATTAATTTATACATGTTAACTCAAATGTCTCATTAAGTGTCATCTATGTGATCAAAACATGTAAACCTTCTTCTTTTGATAAGATATACAATTTCTTGTTTCACCAAATAAGATATTAACATACAAAACGAATAGCCTAAAAAGATCAACTCTTAAGACAGGCTATGAATAAAAATGTATTTTTTAAGCAAAATTATTTGGAAAAATGTAGAACGAAGTTATTTTAATTGAACGCGCTGCTCGCTTCAGCTGCTGCCACTTGTACATTTAGCTGGTGGAGAAATATTCACATTTCATCATGTTCTTTACTCTAACTGCACTTAGTTGTATTTTTTAGCATTGTGCTAAACAGATTTAATTTTACTACAAAGTGCGTAATGCACAGTTTGAACTATTTAACTATTGAAGCATTCGCATCGTGGTTAACCCTTTCCATCCGCTCATCGTGAAAATTATTTTTATCTTATTTTGAACTTTTTAAAGAGTTATCTGAACTTTTCATTTCCTATGTTGGACTGATGGTGCAACAAACAGTGATTTTATCCTGTGAATGTTTATGAAGCATTCACGCTCATGTGACCCATTTGTCTTCCCGTACATTTTTCGGTGCGATTCTAGTCCCGCAGTTTTCAAA
>JBBPBX010100466.1:0-12356 GCA_038048925.1 Garcialebias charrua | reverse complement strand
CAGAGTGGCAATTGGGTCCAAGTTTCCTTCAACTTCCTGAAAGTGAGTGGCCAAAGAAATCTGCAAATGATGTTGCTGTGCAAGCGAGAGACAATGTTATAAAAATACAGAAGAAAACATTTGTTGCTGTACTTACCCGAAGTCAGCTGAAGGAACAAAATTCAATCAGAGTCCAGAATAAAGTGATCATCTCTAGGAGGCCACCTGCAACTGCAGTAGTCCAGCAACTAGTGGACGTAAGACACTTCAGCAGTCTGAGGAAATTGATAGGAATAATTGCATGGATTTGGAGAGCAGCAAAAGGGTTCCTGCATGCCAAGATCTCAGACAAAGAAAAGTGGGAGGCGGTGCCTTTGTCAGGTGTCATTACAGTTGGCGAAAGAGAAGATGTGTTCAGAGACTTATGCCTGGCAGCACAAGAAGGTGTACAATTTCCGACCACAACGATTGATAGACTGGTTGTCTACAAAGATGGAACAAGCGGGCTCTTGATGTGTGGTGGCAGGGTTCAGACGTTTAAGGAGGACCACAGAGCCGTTCCTCTGTTGCCTTTCCAGGCCTGGATCTCCACTCTTCTGGCTCGAGCAGCACACAGTGAAGGACATGATGGAGTGGCAGGAACTCTTCTGCGTCTGCAGAAAAAAGCATGGGTTATTAGGGGACGAATCATTGCCCGAAAAGTTGTCAATGAGTGTATATGTGCAAAAAAGCAAGAGGAAAAACCTGTCAGCAAATAATGGGAAATTTGCCTGAAGAAAGGTCTAGTCCAAGTGCACCATTTCAGTTTATATCTGTTGATTTGTTTGGCCCTTACCAAGTGAAAGATGACGTCAAGAAAAGAGTGAGCATGAAAGTTTGGGGTGTGCTGTTCTGCTGTATGTCAAGCAGAGCCATTCACGTTGAACTGGCAAACACACTATCTACAGAGAGCTTCATACTTGCCTACCAGAGGTTTACATCCATCAGAGGTCATCCCCAGAAAGTGTGGTCGGACCCAGGTACAAACTTTATTGGGGCAAAGCCTATTTTGCAGGAGATGTATGCTTACCTGAAACAGCAAGACAAAATCTCACTTGAAGAGTATGCTGCGAAGAATGGTACTTACTGGACGTGGAGAATTCTTCCAGCCGATTCACCACATCGCAACGGCGCAGCTGAAGCTGCTGTCAAGATTCTTAAGAGAGCGCTCCAAAGTCTTGGCAGTGTGGAAGGCCTAACCTTCAGTGAGTTCCTCACAACGATTCAGCTAGCTGCCAATCTAGCCAACGAAAGACCTATTGATGCTAGAGTACAGAGCCATGAAGACCGAATCCAGTACATCACACCAAACACCCTGTTGCTCGGTCGAGCTACACAAAGTGGAGATTTCAAGGAATTTGACTATACCACGTATCCCTTTAAAAGGCTGCAAGGAATGCAAACTCAAGTTGATCGCTTTTGGAGGTCCTGGAGTCAACTTGCAGGTCCACACTTGTTTGTCCGTGGCAAGTGGCATACTGCTGAAAGGAATGTTACTGTCGGCGATGTGGTCTGGCTCTGCGACCAAAACGCGCTAAGGGGGCAATTCAAGATGGGTAGAGTTGTTGCTGTGAATCCTGATTGCAAAGGTATAGTCCGGGATGTTTATGTGAAAGTTCCACCAAGTGGGTGTAGTTTGGGAAACACACCAAAGTCTCCTATGAAATGTTCTGGGGAGTTTCAAGGCACCATACTCCATCGGGACGTCCGGCGCCTTGTAGTACTCATCCCAGCAGAAGACCAAGCAGAGGGAACAAGTGCGCTTGGAAAATGCGATCTTCCCAGGTAACACCTTGCAAGATCGAGTGGGAGGTGTTGCGCTGAGCTGCTCATGGTTTCAGATGTTGGTGCATGAACACATTTGTGTGTGCATGAACACACACTAGGGTGCTGCTCTGCAGCACTTCTCAGCAGGTGAAAGCGATCTGGTCTAATCAGCAGCACCCTCAACTCAGGAAATATAAGGAAGAACCAACCCATTTTGCTGGTTTTGCAACAGAGCTAAGAAAGGCAAAAAACAATCTGCAAAACAGCATTCCATGGGAAAGGACTTAGATTAAACAAGGACTACCGGTAAGCCATTTAAGCTGCCATAAGGACTTAAATGAGATGAAATTTAAATTTTGTGTTTGTGTTTAGAAAAGAAAAGAAAAGGACTGCAGAAGTTATTTTAGTCCTGCTTGCTTTAGTCCTCCAGATTCAAATGATTTAATGCTCTAATTTATGGTTAAAATTGTGAAAGAAATGTATAAATGTATATATAAGATTAGGAAGATAAGATATATGTATAAATGTAGATATATGTATAAATGTACTATATATGTAAGATTAAAAATGGAGATGGTTATTAAGATAAATCTTTAACTTGGATAAAATTAAATCAAATGTCATTAAGATAAATTAGTAACTTGAATTAAATGTCTTATTGTATGTACTGTATTTGTATTTATATTGTATGTGTTTGTAGGTTTTTCACCTCGTCACCTCGACTGAATCACATTCACTGGTGAAAATAAAAGGTTGTGAGTGAAATCCTGAAGTCTCCTAAGTCCTCCTTTTCAAGTGTGGGAAGCCATGAAATCATAGAACACTTGACAATTACAGCCATGTTGTTTGTTTGTCGCAGGTTGGGCCAATCTGTTACATGTCCATGTGGGCGATGTTACCGTTCACGTCATGTCAGTTGTTCACAGGCGTTCTCTGGACCCTGTTTATTGTATACTGTATACCTTTGTACCTGTTGCTGATTGGTGCCTGTTCATCCCTTGCCATCCTTCAGCTCTTCGTGTTTTTAGCATTCATCTCAGAACACACTGTGGTCACTGTTAATTACAGCATGTGAGTTAACGTTTTTACTTCAGTCTCTTATTTTTATTACAAATGTTTTGTGTTAAGTTGATTTTATGGTCTCTTGAGTTTGGTATGTTTTACTATTTTTCATTTTGTATGCAGCATAATGGCCAACGGCAGTTGTTTTTAATGTGCTCCACAAATAAATTTGAATTGATCTGTAATTATTTAACACACTGAATGTGGTGGAAGAGCAGTGGCTGCTTTTAAGAACATGTGGTTGTTGAGCACGAGACATTGCTTTTGCTGATTTTAGTGAGAAATGACTTGCTTTCAACAGGAACCACTCAATGCAATAAAACAGCATCAAAGGACATTTTGCCATCCCAGGTCTCAAGTAAACATCGTCCCGTGATTTGCTGACACAAGCTGATCAAGCTTTTTTGTAGACTCGAGTGACAGAAACTGTGACTGGTCCATCCCAAATAAATGGCATGCAGACTGTAATGATAAGAGCTTTAAATAAGTGTCTGTTTTGAGCATGAGAGCAGGCGCACTGTAACTAGTTGGCCTGTAGAGGGCGCCCTGGTTCTTTGTTGTAAAAAGGGCACATGTTGACTGTATGACTCAGTTGCATCAGTTCTTAACTTGCATAAAGCTGCCTGCTTCAAGTAACACTCCGGTGTGGTTATTAAAGAACTCACTACACAAACATGACATGGTGTCAGAAGATGGACTTGAAGAGGAGCAACCGTTTGTAAAGTCGGACGCAGAGTAAGCCACGTTTTGGAGTTGCTAACGCTACCGGATGCTAATGCTAACGGAGCTAGCCACCTAGCTGGTCGAGAAGCAGAAAAAGAAGTGAGCATACTCAGCGTGTGAATAAGAACTGAACATGGAAGGACTGCACCCACCATCTAGTTTGCAACTGACAGGTAATGTGGCAGAGAACTGGAGAAGATTCAGACAACGTTTTGAGCTGTACTTGACTGCAATAGGCGCAGATGAAAAGAACGAGAAAAAGAATGCTTCAGTGTTTTTGCACGTGATCGGCGACGATGCACTAGAGGTTTACAATAACTTCACCTTTGACGAAGAAGCTGATAAGATGAAGCTCAAGATAATAATTAAAAAGTTTGAAGAGTATTGCATACCCAGAAGAAATGTGACATTTGAGAGACACAGGTTTTTCACATGCGTGCAGAAACCTGGTGAAACTATTGATCGGTATGTAACTGAGTTAACCAACAGAAGCAAGACGTGCGAGTTTGGCGGACTGGCAGACTCATTGATCAAAGACAGGCTGGTGTGTGGAATCCCAGACAATGGTCTGAGGGAGAGACTGTTGAGAGAGCAGGATCTCAATCTGGAAAAAGCAATAGCTCTGTGTAGAGCAGCAGAGACAGTGAAAACTCAAGCTAAAGAACTGTTCAGCGAAGACAACACAGTCGATACAATAAGAAAGGAGACAAACAGGATGTCAAAAACAAAATGGACACCTACAAGAGGAAATATGAATCCGAAGCCATCAAACAGAGAGAGACAAGAGAATAAGTGTGACCGGTGTGATACACAGCATCCTCCAAGAAGATGTCCAGCGTTTGGGAAAATATGTAACAACTGCAACAAAAAGAACCATTATGCCAGATGCTGCAAAAGTCAGGACCAGCAAAGCAAAATTCATGCAGTGGATGAAAGTGACACTGATGAGTTCTATGTAGATGTGGTGACAAACAACAACAATAATGATGAAGAGGATTGGATAATGACACTAAAGGTTAATGACTCATATGTTGCAATGAAACTTGACACAGGAGCCCAAACCAATGTAATATCTGAAATAGAACTGAAGAAAATTAGACCAAGACCTCAAATATATGAGACTAGAACGAAAGTGAAAGGATACTCAGGAGCAGCAATACCAGTGAAAGGTAAATGCATGGTTAAAGTGACACACAAAGAAAAGACTTACACACTTGCATTTGTGGTGGTGACACAAGATGTGCAAACCATACTAGGTTTATCTGCTTGTACAAGATTAAATCTAGTAAAGAGAGTGCTTGTTGTCGACACTGAAGGAAACACATGTTACGAAGAACTAATGAATGAATATGAAGATCTGTTTCAGGGCCTGGGATGCCTACAAGGTGAACACACGATCAGAACAGACGAAAATATTCCACCAGTCATTCACCCTTGTCGGAAAGTGCCATTTGCTCTTCAGCAACCACTAAAAGAAGAGCTGGACAGAATGGAAAGGCTGCAAGTGATCAAGAAGATCGATGAACCAACAGAATGGGTGAGTTCACTGGTGATAGTTGTCAAAAAGAATGGAAAACCCAGAGTGTGTATGGATCCAAGAGACCTTAATCGGGCAATAAAGAGAGAACACTTCAAGCTGCCGACAAGAGAAGAAATAATGTCACAATTTGCTAATGCCAAATACTTCAGCAAACTAGACGCATCCTCAGGATTTTGGCAACTCAAGTTAGATGAGGCAAGTTCAAAGCTGTGCACATTTAACAGTCCATTTGGCAGATTTAAATTTCTTCGGTTACCTTTTGGCATTGCCTCGGCGCCTGAAGTGTACCACAAAACAATCCATATGATTTATGAACACTTAGAAGGAGTGGACACTTCAATGGATGACATCATTGTATGGGGCAGCACAAAGGCAGAACATGATAAAAGGCTGAGAGATGTTCTGGAAGCAACCAGAAAAGCCAACCTCAAGTTGAATAAGGAAAAATGTCAACTAGGAGTTAAAGAATTAACATTTGTTGGAGATATCCTAAGCAGTGAGGGAGTGCGACCAGACCCCAAAAAAGTGTCAGCAATTGAAAATATGCAAAGACCACAGTGTAAGAAAGATGTACAGAGGTTCAATGGAATGATAAACTACATGGGTAAATTCATACCCAATTTGTCTGAACAAATGACACCGCTGAGACAGCTAACTGAAAAGAAAACGGAATGGGAATGGAATCATGAACATGAGAAATCCTGGAATGATCTGAAAAAGGCACTAACAAAAGAACCTGTCTTGAAGTTTTATGATCCAGCAAGAGCCATCAAAATATCTTCAGATGCATCACAAAATGGATTGGGAGCAGTGTTATTACAGAAATATGAAGACTGGCAACCAATTGCGTATGCATCACGCTCAATGACTGATGCAGAAACAAGATACGCACAGATTGAAAAAGAGCTGCTCAGCATAACGTACGCCTGTGAAAGATTTCACCAGTTCATTTCAGGACAAGAAGTCTGTGTGGAAACAGATCACAAACCTTTGATCACACTGTTCAGAAAGCCTCTCAATGACTGCCCTTTAAGGATTCAAAGAATGATGATTCGTTTGCAGCGCTACACACTAAACGTGATGTACACACCAGGCAAGTTAATGTACACGGCCGACACGTTGTCAAGAGCAGTTGACCCCAAAGAAGTAACAAGCTCTAAAATGCGTGATGACGTAGATTTATATGTCAACATGATCACAAGTGCATTGCCTGTGTCGGACACCAAAATGGAGCTCATAAGACATGAGACGAAGAAAGACATGACAATGAAAAACCTCACTCAAACCATCATGAATGGATGGCCCAGCACAAAACAAAGTTGTACACCTGAAATAAACGAGTACTGGAACTGCAGGGAAGAACTATCAGTAGTTGATGACATCATATACAAAGGGAGCAAAATAGTCATACCAAAGAGCTTACGGAAAGAAATGCTGCAAAAAATTCACAAAGGTCACCTGGGAATTGAAAAAAGTAAAAAGAGAGCTCGGGAAGTCTTGTACTGGCCGCGGATTAACCAAGATGTAGAAAATGAAGTTTCCAGTTGTCCAACATGTTTAAAATACAGAGCAAGCAATGCAGCAGAGCCGCTGAGGCCTCATTCAGTTACAGACAGACCTTATCAAAAGGTAGGAGCAGATCTCTTTACATTAGAGGGACATGACTATGTTGTGATCACTGATTATTATTCCCTGTACCCAGAAGTTTACAGACTACATGCCACTACAGCAGAGGCTGTTATAACGACTCTTAAAGCAACATTCTCCAGACATGGTGTTCCAAATACAGTCTTCACGGACAATGGTCCACAATTTTCCAGTGAGAGTTTTCGGTGTTTTGCTGAGGACTGGAACTTTGTGCATGTGACGTCAAGTCCTCACTACCCTCAGTCCAACGGGTTGGTGGAGAAATCTGTTCAGACAGTGAAAAAGCTAATGAAAAAGGCAAAAGACAGTAATGAAGATTTTCACCAGAGCCTTCTGATATATCGTGCTACACCACTAGAACATGGTATGTCCCCTGCACAACTCCTGATGGGGCGGCGTCTGAGATCAAACCTGCCGGTTAAAGAAAGCCTGCTGACTACAGAAGTGGATGTAAGGGTGAAGGAATTCAAGGAACGACAAAAAGCAAAGCAAAAGTACTACTATGACAGAGGAACACGCAATCTACCAGAACTTCAGAACGGTGACCATGTGCGACTGAAAGACAACACCAGTACCTGGGCAAGAAAAGCTACAGTTCTAGCTGAAGTCCAGCCAAGGTCATACAACGTCCAAACGGAAGATGGTGCAGTGTTGAGGAGGAACCGTCGTGACATTCTGAAAGAACCTATCACAGTTATGCAGCAGAATGATGTTGGCGGCACAGACGCACACACAACTGAGACACCAACTCAGGTACAAGAGAATCACATAAGAAGATCTTCCAGAAATGTGAAACCGCCAGAGAGACTTATTGAACAGATTTAAGATCATTATGAACAATGCATTTTTAGTTACTGTATGTTTCAATGTTCAACTTCTGGAAAGTAATGCTAGTTACCCTATTGTTTGTTTTGAGAAAGTTTTGTTTTGTTTGTTTTGAAAAAGGGGAGATGTAATGATAAGAGCTTTAAATAAGTGTCTGTTTTGAGCATGAGAGCAGGCGCACTGTAACTAGTTGGCCTGTAGAGGGCGCCCTGGTTCTTTGTTGTAAAAAGGGCACATGTTGACTGTATGACTCAGTTGCATCAGTTCTTAACTTGCATAAAGCTGCCTGCTTCAAGTAACACTCCGGTGTGGTTATTAAAGAACTCACTACACAAACATGACACAGACAGAATGCTGTTTCAGGATCCACACCATTAAAACTAAATTTGCATTGCTAAAGTGGAAACTACTCAAGTGTCTGCTGTCTGGTATAAACGTGTTCAGCACAAAGCAACACAACAATTCCTGAAACGCTAAAAATCCTAAGAAACAAGAAAGGAATGTTCAAAATATAATTTAGTGGAAAGTGTCATGAAATCTGTTAAGTTAATTGGATCTAATGAATCTGAGTTTTATTCAACAACCTGAGTTACAAAGAGCCAAAGTAATGAGGCATTAATCTATAATAACTAGGCATGTAACGGTTATAATGGGTTTACCGAACCGTTCCGGTACACCACGTTCGGTTCGGTCCACCTGCGTACCGTTTCGGTTATTTTTTCACTCATTAAACGTTCTTAACAGGGGAATATATGCACCGCGGAACAAAATTTCCTGGGCGCGTTTCAGCACGGACCTATTTTCGCGTGGCACGCGCAGCATTTAGCCGTTAGCATCTCGTGCGGTCTCCTGTTTTTGAACGTTATAACTTTCTTTTTAAAAGACGAGCGCACGCGCAGCTTGTGTGGACTTTGTTTCATGAAGACTCTGCAGCAGCTGATTGCGTGACGCAGCTCTCTGTGCAGCAGCAACACGTCACGTGAAAGCACTGGAAACTGTCATCTGAACGTGAACAGCAGCTGCATTAAAACTCCTTCATCCGAACGTGAATGAAGAGCTGCATTAAAACTCCTTCATCAGGTAATCACAGCGGTCCACAAGCTGTAGCCTATGAGTTTTTAAATTTCTGAATCTGTCTGAACGTTGTTATATGCGCAGGTTTTAAAGTTGCTGAGCGTCACTATGAGACATTCATCATGTCAACACTTCAAAAAGTTCAGCTCTTTATGAAAAAACTAACTGATGTTGTCAACAAGCCCTGGACCAGATTAAAGCCCTGCCTGCCATGATGAAGAGTGAGAGATTCAATTGTTCAAGAGGTATTGTTTTATTATCTAAATAATCTTTTTTTTTTAAATCATAATCTTATTAACTTGTTTTTTTAAATCTCTTTTGTTTTTTATTTCCAGTCTGTGACAGAGGTAAATCCACCTGCAGCTAAGTGATGACTGAACTGAACTCTGAACTGTTCCCACAGTCCCACCTGTCCCACCAAGAAGAAGTTGTGAGTACACAACAGAGGACAAATACAGCCACACTGCTGCTACTGAACAAAAACTTGAACAAAAACTTGATTAGTTAGATTGTAAACAGTCTGTTGCTGCTTATTGTTCTGGTTCTGACTGTTATTGCATTTATTAAGATTTTTATTATTGTTAGTATAGTTTATTTATTGTAGAGTGCTGTTTATTTAAAATCAGAGTCAGAGAGTCTTTATTGTCATTTGCACCGCATGTGGTACATGTGATGAAAACGAGATTATGTACACGGGGTCCCAGTTACATCCAACAACAAATGCAAGAGAAAAACAGTAATAACATCTAGAATTAACTAAGAAAAACATCAACTAGTAATACACTAAGCCCTAATATAGTGGAAAAACATCATTATAAACAGCAGCACGAACATGAGTCTGTATGAGCAGATGGTCACAGATGAACACAGCAACAAGAAAAACAGATCAGCATCAGCATGATGTGATATTTTGCAGTGTTTATTTTTATTTTATTTTTATTTATTCATTCATGAGTCTAACAGCCTCAGGGTAGAAGCTGTTCCTCAGTCTAGTGGTTCTACATTTGATGCTCCTCAACCTCCGTCCTGAGGGGAGTGGGGCAAAGAGTGTGTGTGCTGGGTGAGTGAGGTCTTTCATGATGCAGGTGGCTCTTTTCCTGCATCTGGAGGTGTAAATGTCTGTGATGGTGGGGAGACTGACTCCGACAGACCTCTGTGCAGCCTTCACCACTCTCTGTAGAGCTTTCCTCTCTGCAACTGTGCAGCCTCCATGCCACACGTTGATGCTGGAGCACAGGATGCTCTCCACTGCACACCTGTAGAAGGAGGTGAGAACTGGGCTGCTCAGACCAGCTCGTCTCAGCCGTCTGAGGAAGTAGTCTCTGATGACCTTTCTTGATCAGGCTGGTGGTGTTGTTGGTCATCCAAATGGGTCACTTTTATTTATTACTACAATACAATACAAACATATTTTTTGCACATTTTCAAAATAAACATTTTGTAAGTCTTTAGTTTGTAAAAAATTTTTTTTAAAATTTGTACCGAAAAAAACCGAAAATAAACCGAACCGAGCTCTCCTTGTAGTTGAACCGAACCGAAATGTGATTTTAGCGTACCGTTACACCCCTAATAATAACATCTTACAACAAGCACAACATTCAAAGCTGAGCAATATTTACTGGAACTGTTTGAACAGACCACTCTTCAACCCATACTGCCAGCAACTGATGGGCTAAAGCTGAAAAAATAAACGAGCACCAACTTTGCAGCTGTATGTTCAGAATAACATTCCTATTTACAGCTCTGACCAGAACAACAGGGTAAAAACTGGAAATAATACGCAATAACTGTAATACAATAAAAATAAATTTGGCACTTTTTTTAATATTCAAAATTAGTTTATTCCCATCCATACAGTAGGTACTACTTTTTTAATAGATAAACTTATAGATGTTGTAAAATGAGTAACTGAAAAGATCTAGACTCTTCTACGGAGCAGTGATGGTCTTTTACATCCAGCTAATAAACATATACGTCTTTAACGGTGCTAATCCTGACGTGTGGCCGAGCTCTGGGTCACGCTGTGGTCAGTGGGGTGAGGGGGGGGGGGCGGCTCTATCACCGTCACTTGACATGCTCAAAGGAGCAACTCCTCTTTCATCATACCGGGGGTCAGAGTTTTATTGTTTCACGGAGCCAGCGAGCATACAGCGCTGAGCACACTGAGGCTTACAGCAGATGATTAAACTCCTCTCACATCTGCTGGATCTGGATGTGTGTGTGGAAGCTCGACACACTTGGGTCGTACCGGTTCCTGAAGGCTGAGTTAGACTTTCGCTTTGGTCCGCAGGCTGGAGCGCGCGCGCAGCACGTGCACACAGCCGTGCGGTGAAATGCGTTTACAGTGTCGCCTCTGTGTTTGTGGTTGACGCACAGCGGCGCATGGCAAAGTGCTGTTCTTTTACGGACCAGCAGGAGGCAGTACCCTCTAAAACCTGTGCATATGTTGCAAGAAAGGTGTAGAAGAAGAAATCAACCGTAGAAGAAGAACTGTTTGACGTCACACAACAAAAACAAATAGCTTTCTGCTCGCGTGCTGAACTGTTGTCTTTATTTGCGGTTTTAATGCATGGAGTCAGCGGAGGAGAAAGCGATCACGTGACTTTTGGCGAAAAAACAAAAGAAAAGTCCGACTCCAGATCAGGAATGAAGGAGAATTTAATACATTTTGTGTCACAAAACATTCCTCCATGCGTCGCGACTCCGTCTCCACGACCACAGCGGCGCAAACAGCTGCAGGCTCCGGCGTGAAGAGGGTGAAGGCTGTCGGTGAGGACCTGTCAATCAAATCGTAGCGCCCACCGCGCGCGCAGGGCTTGCGGAGTTTCAAAAATTCAGAGGTGCACGGCACGCGCTAATCCCCTGCGCGGGGCCAACGCGCAGGGGTGGGGACTGTGAAATTGCGTCACTTTTGGAGCGCGCACCCTCGCGCGCTGCGCGACGCGTCAAGTATGAATCTAGCTTGAGGGTCCTAACATGTGGCTCCGATCACATCAGTGATCCAAGAACGATCAGCATCTGATGTTGAGCAGGAATGTTTGGCTCCAGGCAAAAAGATGGTCTCTCGTGACAAACAAGGTGGAGTACATCATTTTATAAAACTGTATCAATGAACTGCATGTCAATAAGAGCTGCGCAGAATAAACAAACTCAAAAGTGTGCAATTGTATTATTCAATCAGGGGAGCCCAGCACCCCAAAACCCACAGGATCTCACTATCCCAGACTAACCACCACAAGTACAAAAAGCCTACAAATGTTCTTTGATTTGAAATGCTTTTTGTTGGTTCCAATCATATGTGCTCCATTAAATAAAAAATAAAAATAAATAAAAACATGACATGCATTGGTTCTACTCTACTGTCATGTTTGTTTCTTGGTCTCCCCTGACGAGTGTGAGGAATTAAAGTCAGTATAGTATGGGTCTGTTTGGGTGATGCTTCAGAAGACATTTGGCATCAATTGTAGGCTGGGCGTGGAACACCTGATGATCGTTGTGAGTCATTTCTTCCCCAAATTCAAACTTCCAAGCAACACCTTCTTGTTTTTGACTCCTTATACAACCCAGAATTTCCCCTCTACAATGGAAATATCTTAAATCCTCAACTGCTTTTTTTATGACACCCCCCCCCCCTCCCCACACCACCATCACCAACAACAAGAGCATCCTCCAGAGCTACAGCCTCACAGGAAGACCAACC